>JAJLVX010001186.1:0-13426 GCA_030564525.1 Liangdongia berthetii | reverse complement strand
TTAATTCGATAGTAGTGCCAACTTTAACTAAAATAGTACAATATGAATACACGTACCGGCATGCAACTGCTCATGATATAATTATAGATATTATAAACTAGTCTTCATATCTTGTAATTGTGGCTGGTTTGTGTTAACTGACAAAGAGTCTTTTCTCAGAGATGTTTAATTCAGATTAATATAATATTAGTGGTAATAGGATTTGGCCAGTGCTTTTCTTATAAATATGCATAAATATGCATTTCATACATATGTATGCATGTGTGTATGCATTAGATAATTGACTGTTTAATATTAAAATTATGTATGACTGACGCCCATTATTCTCAATACTTAACGGACGTTATTCTAATCTGTGTGTATTCTAACTTATTACTCTGGCACGTTCTCAATTTGTATTTTGAGGTTGGGTCAAGCCTTCAAAACTTAAAAGTATGAACATATTGATGCATGAGGGCGATTACTGATTAGATAAATTTGGGATTTGGGGAAAATCTGGGTTGGTAATTAATCTTATAAGCACGTTGTCAATATGAATGTGATCTATTTTTATTGTTTGTTTGCTGGTTTGTTGAATATTGTTAATTTGGTTGTGCAATGAGCATTGGGGATCCCGTCAATATGGAGAGTTTCAGATAACAGCTAGTTCATGAGTAGTATAACTCATCTTTATAAAATATATAGACAATACTATTGGTTAAATCAACCGTGTTTTATCTCACATATATTTAAACCATAACACACTATATAATAAAAAAGCTGTTGCAGACGTAAATAGCTACATATGATATTGTTCCCTTTGCTTCTTTTCGTCGTACTCGCCAATTTCAACAGTAACATCTTGCTTCTTCTCATCAATTTCACCATCGGTATCCTTTTTAGAAGAAGAAGTACTGATAAAACCATCTTCACTTGTGCGGTCAGATAATGGAGTGCCAGGGTTCAACCCTAATTGAGAAGTATCAAAGCCAGTGCTTTCCAAATATTCCAAGAACATTTTATCTTCATTAGCAGCAGTTTCACCATCAACAGCTGGTAGGAAGAACAAACCCAACAACCCAGCAAAAATACCCAAAGAAGAAGACAACCACCAAGCAGCTGTGATTCCATGTTTCTTTGTCAATGGGGTGAAACAGTAAGTACCGACAAAGGCACCAACTTTACCAACAGCAGCAGCAATTGCATAATATTGACCTCTTAGAGGAGTAGCACAAGTTCTTGAGGCAATGACACCAACGACAGAACCTGGACCAAAGTTACCTAGGGTCATAAAGATACCAAAACAAACGACAAACCCAGCAATGTGTTTCTTTAAATTTTCGAAACACCCAGCCATGATGTAACCAACCATGGATTGTAGAGTAATACCAATGAACAGACATAATCTTGGACCCAAGATATCAACACCAATACCACCTAGGAAAGCACCTGGAATATAAAATAGGTAAAACACAATGTTCCAACCAAATGTAACATACAGATCACTATGTGGGTTAAGTTCGTTCAAGATGGTGGATGAGAATAAACCAAACCCATAAGCTGTGATGTCATACACAAACCAGATGACGGAGCAAACCAATAATCTAAACCAGTAGAATTTAATGATTCTCCAGTATGGCATTCTAACATGCTTGAATCTCAATTTTTGATAATCTTCATTTTCTTGGAAGAATAGACGTAAGATGAACAATGAAATTGGTGGAATAGCACCGAACCCTAAAGTGACTCTCCAGACTGGTGTCAAATGCTTTGGTGAACAGATCCATAAGAGCACCATTGGGACAAATGCAGAAATAACAAACCCAGTAACAATCATCAAATTTGTAAACCAACAAAACCAACGGTTTCTCTTGCTTGGAGGCAGCAAGTTTGCAGCTTCAATACAAGCCGTGGACCCAGCTGGGTATTCTGACCCAATACCAATACCCAAGAAGAATCTGTATGTGGTTAAAGCAGCAAACATGCCGTTAACAGACCCGTTTAAACCCCAAGAACCAGAACATAATATGGCAAAAATAATCAAAACACAAGAACCTGCAATCATGGCAAACTTTCTAGAATGGTAATCTGCAATGTAACCAAACAACAGTTGCCCAACGACAGTACCAACAAAAGCAATAGAAGCAACATTTTTAATGGCATTAGATTCACCAAAATCTTTAGGATACAATAGTTTCAAACAAGTGGTGACAATACCAATGGAGTTGTTGATATACCCATCAGAGAACAAACCAGCACCAGAAGTGAAGATTGGCAGATACTTCTTCCACTTCCCAATCTTGTCAGCCTTACGCATACGCTCAGCATACTGCTCCTCAGTTTCCACAATCTTGTTACCACCAAGCAATAATTCCTTCTTAGCCTTTGGTACCCACCCAATTGCAAAATCCTTGAAGGAGTGCGGTAGATCTCTAACGACAACGTTTTCAATATGATTGCTAACCATGATTTATATAATTGTGTTGGTTATTGCTCGTTGATTTTAATGAATCAATTGAATTAATATATTTTAGGAGGTACATCCTGTCACTTAAATAGTTGTTTTGGGATTAAGAGGCCCTGTGCACAAGTGTCGTTGGATAGTTGTCTCTTACTGCATGTCAACTGTTTAAGGCAAAGCGTATATGCATCACATAAGAATCGTACATATCTTCTGAAGAAAAGTGAAAAACTTTCCATGGCATATGGCAGGATGTCGTTTGAACTTTAGTATTGAAATTTGACAGATTGTGCTTGTCATCCTGGATTCGGTCAAGGGTTCTTTGAAATGAGGTTAAATTGATGGTGAAGATAACACCGGTGAATAATAAATATACATCGAGTCATATATGATAAGAGGCCACAATTATACAAGATGAGCTACAATAAATTGACTACAATACTCCTTAAGTGGCTAAATCCTATATTCTGTAGCATATCATTATATGCCACTAAACATACATGATCCTTGTTGTACATCGGTTTTCAATGGATTGTGGAAGTGATACTTTTGCGCTGCACAAGTGCATATCTCACAAGTCTCAAGAAGTTATTCAACAAGAACACCACCCCGATACACGTGCGTGCCTGGATAGCTATTATTACTGGACATTGGACAAGCAGTAGCACTAGAGTTGGTTTTTGTTGCAGCTTCGCAGTTAAGACTGACACGATGAAATGAGGTCCACTTGGGGTCCATGAGTTGCTATTGGTTGGCGGCCCCATGTGGTGCATAAAGAGAAGAAGAGTGGGAGAGCTCAGAGATACACTCAAGAGTCAAGATAGAGGGATTTTAAATGGTTTAACGTTGTAAGAGTTTGGTACTGAGTAGCAGTTTATCATTACTCTATTGTTCTTTTATAGGTCTCTTGTCCGTGATTGAGATGGTACTACTCTTTATCTATTCCAGTAGTCTACATATTGGTATATCACTCAATCAAATCAATAGAAACAGATAAAGTCAGATGCCCGTCATTTCACAATGCACATCAATCGTTTTGTCAGGAAATACATTATACGTGGCATGTGTCGTATGTACCTCAAAGCATCCTAAACCCTTCATATTTCATTTTTCACAAGAAGGTCAAATGATCATGTACACAAGCATTTCACCTATTTGAACTTTTCTGTATAATCCGCTATCAACAGATATATATGTAGTGTATACTACATTGTGTAGATATCCTTTTTACCCATTTTAAGTTCGAATTACAAGTTCCATGTGTTGCATGACTGGTTTTGATTCCATCGAATTAATTAGAATGTCTCTATAATTACATTCATCATGGCTGTAAGATGTATCCCTTCAACTAAACTTTTACGAGTTTTCGATAAGAAAGTGCAAATGAGGTTCATTAACCTTCAAATTTCAAAGGGTGTAACCGGTAGATACTAGATACTAGACTCTAGGTGGAATTACCATTCAATGACGTTGATATTAAGGTTTTAATAAACACTCAAACCATGTGGTAAAGACTAGTTCTTTCAACTTTCAAGTAATTGTAGTGTTCTGGTAAATCACTGTTGTGCATTCTATTTCCAATCATCAATGTCTCATTTCTAAGTTCTTTAAAGAATTCTCAGTGCTCACTAGTCATGATATGAATTTGAAATTCTGGTGTAATGATCGGATCAATATGGAGCCATTTTGTACGTGTTCTCCATACAAACACTAAATTCCTCGTAAGTAATCCAATTCGCATCCAAAAACCACCAAACAAAAACGAATATACTCTATTCACGCTGAATATACATCATATCGCTTGATAACACACCCTCCTCTTATAAACATTCCCACTTTTCACAACCTCTCAAAAGTTGTTGATAATTTTTAAAATTTCAGCGAAAAATAGAACCCTTTGAAAAAAATAAACAAATCTATACCCAGTGGTATTAATTAAAAGTTGACTCCTCCACCAAGAAAACAAAACACAATGAGTGAGAAAAGCACGTTTGGTAGACGAACATGGGACACAGAAGAGTACGCCAAGAAGGCCCAGGAGCTCAGAGACCTCCAACGCAAAGGTTTGACAACGCCCACCACCGACAACGTCAAGCCAGTGAATAGAGAAGAGCTCAATTTCCACAGTGACTTGAACAAGAAGCAGATCATTGCGAGCGCGACGATCTCAACGCGAGGGAAGTCATTTGGGTTCTACTGCGAAGTGTGCGACTTGACGTTCAAGGACAATTTGAAGTTTGTCGACCATTTGAATAGTAAACCGCACTTGATACGGAGTGGTGAGTTGAACAAGGAGATCGATGTCAGTTTGGAGCAGGTTAAGCAGAGGTTTGACGTGCTGTGCAAGAAGTACGATGAACAGTTGTCGAAACAGGAGGTGTTTGATATCAAGGCTAGGATTGCAAAGAGAAGGGAATTTGAAGAGCAGTTAAAGAATAAGAGAAAGATGAATAAGAAGAGGAAAATACAGGATAATGAAGATCCAGTACATGATGGTAATGATATATCAAAGATTATGGGGTTTCAAGGGTTTGGGAGTACAAAGAAATGATTAAACACTTTCTATTTAATATCTCATTATAATAAATATTTACATCAATTCATTCTTCTATACAATGTATGTACACAGGTAATAATAATACTCTAATCAATTCTTTTATGGCTTTACTCAACAACAGCCTTAATCTCGTCTAAGGAAGCAATAGCATCAACTTTATGGACAGTGTTGTAGTATTTTGCAATATCGTTATTTTCAAACTCCTTAGATTTGGACAACACGACAAACTTTTGGATGGTGACGATAGATTCTTCAAACTTAACAGACTCCTTGATTGTTGAAGGGAAGTTCAACACGATGAATTTGGTAGCACTGGATTCTTTCAAGTGCTGGCCAATCAAGTTCCCTATCAAACCAAATGGTAGCTTCTTGTAATCGGTCTCTGGATCGTTCAACAAGGCATTGTACAGTGACTTCTCGTTGGCCTTCTCCTCAGCAAGCAAATCAGCAGGGTCCACGACCTCATACCCTGGCACTGAGACATTGTGTAGCTCCTCGTCTGCATCATCACTCTTCAAGAAGTAAACCTGCTTCTCTTCTGAGGTGAACATTGCGGCAACACGCTTCAATCTGGCCTGCTGCTTTCTGTACTCCACCTCGCTCATGGATCTTGGACGCTTCTTGTTGTCGTCGAGGGCGTCCACGACCTTGGTCATGATGATGGTCCCGATGATCCCAATGGCGATGATGTTTCTAAACTTTGGCCCATTGTCCTTTTTGACTGAGGCCTTTGAAGCGTTTGAAGATGCCTGCTCGGCGTAGAATCTTGGGTTTGGCAGCTTGAAACTTCTGGAAAGTGCGGTGCTGGTGCTTCTCGCACTGAATAAACTGAATCTTGGTCTAAACATGGCTCTTGACTAGCAATTTTATACGGATAATACTCAATCTTGGTCAATATCAGTCGATTTTGTACTCGAGATGGAAATTTTTCCGGTGCGCCAACCGAAATTAAAAAATTGTGAAAATTGAACATCAACAACTTTTCAACAGTGAAAGAAACAGTCCTTTTGAAGGTGAAGATCAAGAAGTTACAGAATGTCGTTGAAGAGACTAGGAGACTTGTGCGCACACATGCAGAACGTGACCAGGGTGAACCTGTCCGCCACAGCAATCCCCTTCTCCAGAATGAACCTGGGTGTCGCCCACCAGCTGTACAAGCAAGGGTTCCTCAACTCTGTCCAGAACGGTGATGTTGCTGGCCCAGACACCGTCCCTGTCGAGGTCACCCCAGACAACGTTGCCTCGAGAAGAATATGGTTGGGTCTGAAGTACAGAAACGGTGAGTCGGTGATTAGAAAGTTTTCGTTGATCTCGAAGCCTTCAAGACCTATTGAGTTGAGTGCCGAAGAGTTGAAGCAGTTCGCCATGGGCAAGAAGGTTAGAAAGATCCCTCCTCCTCAGCCAGATGAGCTGGTGCTCGTCAAGCCAGACCGTACCAAGGACGTTGTTGACTTGGCTGATGCTGCTCAGCAAAACTTGGGTGGTTACCTGTTGTGTCGTGTAAGATAAACAATTACAGTTACAGTTGCAATAATAGAATAAAGAAAAACTAGAACTTTGGCATGTATATATAGAGAAACAATAAATTTAACAGAATGTTTATTTGTTATGATGTGGGTTTGTTATATCTATCTGTAGGTACTATTTATAAGTTATAACTCCACCAATGGACCGGACCCTATACTTCTCCATGAAGTCATATCAACATTCCAACCTTTCCATTTGTTCAATCTAGCTTTTAATTCAGCCAAACTCAAGCTACTCTCATCCTTATGCAATGGCTTGAATTGACTAAAAGATGTTGGGAATTGTGGTTGTTGATAGGAAGGTGATGGTGATAATGATAAATCATCTGGATCATATCTTGTATTGGCAGTAGCAGCAGCAGTACCAACTTGTTGTGTAGGATATGCTTCTGATTGAGTGAACGTCTGTTGCTGTTGTGGAACTGAAGAATCGATTCTTAGCTTAGCCATCTTTGTTTCTAAATCACCAACATGGCCTTGTAATGTTTCAATTGAATCCAAATGTTCTAATCTTTCCAATTTCAAATTCTTCACTTGGTCTTTTAATTTGGCATTTTCTTCTTTTAACTGTTTAATTTCATCAAGATATTTAGAAGTTTGCAAAGATTCCATGAATGAATCGCCTTGTTCTGGGAATAAAGAGTCAACTGAATCTTGACTTGACTCTTCTTTTGCTGGTTCAGTGATATCCTTAGATTCTTTTTCTTTGTCTTCTTCTTCAGCTGGCTTTTCAGTTGAATCTTGCTTTGGTGTCTCTTTTGGTTCCTCAACTGGTTCACTCTTTTCTACCTTGGTCTCAACAGTTTGAGCTTCAGTTTCAATCTTATCATCACTCTTTTCCTCACTCTTTTCTTCAGCAACCTCACTCTTCACTTCAGCCTCAATATCCTTAGCTTCAGCAACTTCAGTACTCTTATTCTCAGCGGCAGAACCAGAACCAGCGGCAGCACCAGCATCGGTTGCAACAACAGCGGCATCTTCTTTACTGCTCTTTTCCTCCTTAGCATCGTCGTCCTTGGCCTCAGGAGTGCCTTCCTTGCTCTTCTTTGACTTCTTCTTCTTCTTTTTGTTCTTCAACTCTTCGTACTATAAAAAATGGTTAATTCAAATACACTCTAACAGATTACTGGAATCTCTTGGAAGTCAGACCTTCTTTCTAGCAGCTGCTAGTTTCTCCTCCTTGATCTGTTCCTCTGTCAGCTGGACTGTTTCCTCTTCGCTGGCCATCTCCTTTTCTTTCTATTCTTGTCTTTTGATTGGTTGTTTGTTTAAGGTTTAAGTGTAGTGTTGCTGTTGTTTTTATTTTGAATCGCGTATAATTTTCATTTTTGGACAACTAAAAAATCTTCAAGAATCAAATTTTAAGAGTGTTGAACTTGTTTGAGTGTTTAGAGTGTGAAAGGTTTGTTGAAGATTAGTTTTATCCAAAATGCTGGTTTACGATTTTTATATTAACACCCTTTTTTAGGTTAGATTTGGTGATTAGCATGCAACCAATATGATATTTAATATTCGTTATAGCGAAGACAATAGATGTACTGCCACTGGATTACTGTAGGTCAGACTATAATATTACTATACTAGTATACTCAAAGTGATGGGAAACTACAAGATATATTGTTCTACAGTCTAATACTCATTAAAAGTAAGCAACATGCAATTACTCAGCTCCTAAGCTCTTCAACTCTATCAAATTTTTCCATATGCTCTTTTAACCCACAGACCAACAATCTTTGAACTGGAGGATCTGAGGTATATCCCAAAGAAATCTGCACTTGTCTATACAGTATCTCATCCATTTCATCATCAAACTCTCTTCCAAGTCTATTAAAAGTCATTCTTTTAAACTCATCAGCATAACTACTCCAGACATTCAGCACACGATATAGTTTGAGCCCCAAAATGTAAGACATACAGCCATAATAGTACAGAATCTTGGATGCGATGTAGTCACCATTCTTTAACAAACGTGTGAACGATGGACGGTAAGAGAATTCAAAAAACACTTTGAGGAATGGCACAATGTAACCTGTTTGGATTGACCTATAAGCATAATAATCTATAGTCTCCACAGCCAATAGATAATCAAATTGGTTAGTGTCCAATGGGTCAACATTCAATAATAAATATTCTTTCAAATGTTCAATTGCTGGGAAACGAGTTGGACGTATATCCATCGAATCAATCACACAATCATCCACTTGTGTATATATCATCAAGCAATCATAATTACTGTCATATATCAGAGGATATAACTTTTTAGCTGTATTGTAAAAGGTCTTTGCAATGGATAAAGCATCCACTTTTGCTGAGCAGCAGGGTTCCACTATTTTAGTTGGTGAGAAGGGATGAAAGGTGACAATGGTAAAAATGATGATCTGTGCTACAAGCACTGAACCAGCCTGTTGCATCGAACTCACTTTGGGATCAATATTGATGCTCTGTTGAGACAACACAATAGTGGTTTGGAAATAACGGTTTGCATAGTCAAAGACTTTAGATGAGAATGAGGTTGAAGCCAAATCAAATTGTTCTATGAAATCTGCCCAAAAGTTGAAAGCACTAAAAGCCAATATTGCATTCCTTGCAAGTTCTGAAGTATTAAATAATCTTGGAGCTTCATGAGTCCAAAAGGTTGAAATTTTGTCGTTGCAACCACATGAGAAGAAGGACCCACCAAAGTCAATAAAGAACTTTAAAAGATGCAATTCTAAACTGGACACACCTAACTGTGTCTTCATCGAGTTCAAACCTGTAACTATTTTGTTGATCAATGAAGGAGAGGTTGAGTAGTATGATGGGATGCATTTAATTTGCTGGGATTGTTCTGTTGTTGAAGACTGTGCTGTGATTGATGGCTTGACTGCTGCTTTCTTAAATCTTCGAGGGTTTATAACAGGAGGAGGATATATGCATTCTTTGTTTCCATTCAAACAATATTCACAAACTGGTCTAGCTTCATCGCATTTGATCTTCATTTTTTTGCAACTCAAGCACCCATTTCTTGATCTTTTATTTGCAGTTTTCTCTGAACCAAGCATTCGTTCCTGTGTATTATGCATCTTTTAATGTGTATTCAAAGAACCTCATTTAAGAAAATACCAAGACTACCAGAACAATAACCAGTTATTATTAATTAATTTTATAACTTGATTTAAAAGGACTAAACAATGATAAACTTAAATACCGTTAGGACGAAAGAGGCGTAGGAACAGATGCGAGACGAGATGAGATGAGACGAGGCGATCCGAAACAACATCATTAATACTGTACTACTAGTATGTGATTAGTTAAGCGCAAATGGGTAATACAGTATAGCTTTGGCTTTTGACTCTGGAGTCTGGACTTGGAGTCTGCGATTATTGAGTTCGATGGTAACTGGTTATAGCTGTACACTAGTATTTACATAATTATATTATGCACAGTTGATGAGTTGATGGAGGCAGTGTAATTTAATATATGTAGTTGTATATATCATATCGGTCATTACAGCATCTATATTATATAGATATACTTAATGAGAACTGCTTGGACTCTGGACTCGTCAGTAGTTACTAGTAAGTACCTAAAGGTTGAAAGTTGAAAGACATTAATATTATATCAAAGAAGTATAAGTAAAATTTAAATATATTGGAATATTTTGTTCTGGATAATAAGTAATTACAAGCTGTTACAACAACTTACTGCATTAATAGACTCCATGAGTATAATATCTTTATAATCTCACTATAATTATACCAGGGGCCAGAGTAATTCAAACTTCAGAAAGCCAGGCTCGATGGATTTTGACACTAGTATCAATTCACCATTATTATTATTCTAAAATAAATCAATTATTAATCAACCTTTAAACTCTTCAAGCCTATCAAATGTTTCCACATACTCTTTTAGCCCACAGAGTAATAGCCTTCCAATTGGAGGTTCTGATGTATCATTTAAAGAAATCTGAACTTGTTTATATAAAACCTCATCCATTTCATCCTCAAAGTCTCTTCCAAGTTTTGCAAAAGTCATTCTTTTAAAATCCTCAGCATAATTGCTCCAAACATTCACCACACGAATGAATTTGAATCCCATAATATAAGACATACAACCATAATAGTACATAATCTTAGATGCAATAAAATCACCAGTTTTCAACAAAGATGTGAACGATGGATGGTAAGAGAATTCAAAAAACGCTTTCAAGAATGGCACCATATAACCTGTTTGGATGGACATATAAGAATATTGATCTACTGTCTCCACAGCTAAGAGATAGTCAAAGTATTTGGAGTCCAACGGGTCAACATTAAGTACTAAATATTCTTTCAAATGATCAATTGCTGGGAAACTAATTGGTCGCACACCTATTGCCTCAACCTCACAATCATCAACTTCTGTATATATCATCAGGCAGTCGTAGTTACTGTGATAAATCAAAGGATATAATTTTTTAGCAGTTTCGTAAAAAGTCTTTGCAATGGATAAAGTATCCACTTTTCCTGAGCTGTGTGGTTCAACTAATTTTGCTGGGGGTAAAGGATGTAAGGCAACGATGGTAAAAATGATAATTTGTGCAACAAGCAATGCTCCAGCCTGTTCGCTAGAAATCTCTCTGGTATCAATACTGATATTTTGTTGAGACAGCATAATGGTGGTTTGGAAATACTGGTTTGCATGGTCAAAGACTTTAGATGAAAATGATGTTGAAGCTAAATCAGATTGTTCTATGAAATCTGCCCAAAAGTTGAAAGCACTCAAAGCCAACAAAGAATTCCTGGCAAGATCTGAAGTATTAAATAATCTTGGTGCTTCATGAGTCCAAAAGTTTGAAATTTTGTCATTACAACCGCATGAGAAGAAGGATCCACCAAAATCAATAAAGAACTTCAAAAGATTTAATTCTAAACTGGACACACCCAATTGTGTCTTCATCGAGTTTAAACTTGTCACTAGTTTATTTATCAATGAAGGAGTTGTTGAGTAGTATGATGGTGTAATGCATTTGATTTGCTGGGATTGTTCTGCTGTTGAAGACTGAACAGCTGTGATTGATGAGCTATCTGCTGATTTCTTTAATCTTCGAGGGTTTATAACAGGAGGAGGGTATATGCATTCTTTGTTCCTATTCAAACAATATTCACAAACTGGTTTAGCCTCGTCACATTTGATTTTCAGCTTTTTGCAACTCAAGCACCCATTTCTTGATCTTCTAATTGAAGTTTTAACCATTCCTTCTTATCATATGTATGAAACATACATAACCTGTTACCTCATTCAAGAAAATGCCAAGAGTCCAAGACGGTAAGACCGTCAACACTAATATATTATTCAATAATGAAGGTACTAAACTTAAATATTTAGATCAAAAGAGGCGTAGAAACTTGAGATGATCCGAAACAGTGCAACGAAATGCACGCCCAATATTTGTGATTAGATAAGCGCAAATAGTGACTTTCACTAGTACTACTACTACTACTACTACTACTACTACTACTACTACTACTACTACTACTACTACTACTGCAGCCTGCTACTACTACTAGAATGTAATAAATTATAATGCTAGAATATGCTTTATTTTAGTGTGTTGTGTGTTGTCTATTATCTATCTCTCTTTCTAGTTTCGTTTTCCTTAATTGTACAATCAACAATGCATTCTACTGTTCAGAAGTTAGAACAATTGAAGACGTAAATTTCCACATACAATTCTAATTCAGTTTTTAAGCTCTTCAACTCTTACTCTATCAAATGTTTCCATGTACTCTTTTAAACCACATACTAGCAATCTTTCAACGGGAGGTTCTGTTGTATCGTTTAAAGAAATCTGCAGTTGTTTATATAAAACTTCATCCATTTCCTCCTCAAAGTCTCTTCCAAGCTTTGCAAATGTCATTCTTTTAAACTCATCAGCATAGTTACTCCAAACATTCAACACACGAATGAATTTAAACCCCACTATATAAGCCATGCAACTATAATAGTATAAAATCTTAGAAGCAATATAATCACCACTTTTTAACAAATGTGTAAAAGATGACTGGCTTGAAAATTCAAAAATCACTTCAAAGAATGGCAAAACATAACCTGCTTTGAGTGACCAATATGCATATTGATCAAAGGTCTCCACAACTAAAAGATAATCAAATTGGTTAGCGTCCAATGGGTCAACATGAAGTGATAAATATTCTTTCAAATGCTCAATTGCAGGAAAACGAATTGGGTCAATATGCATTGAATCAAACAGACAATCATCCACTTGTGGAAACGTCATCAGGCACTCATACTTCGTGTGACAAATCAAATGGTATAATTTATCGCCAGTCTCATAAACATTTCTTGTAATGGCCAAATAATCCACTTTGCCTGAGCTGTATGGTTCCACTAGCTCCGTTGGTGGGAAAGGATGCAAACCGATGATGGTAGATATTATAATTTGTGCTATGAGAACTGTGCCGGCCTGTTCTATGGAAACCTCTTTGGGATCATTATTTATGCTTTGTTGTGCTAATGAAAGTGTGGTTTGAAAATACTGGTTTGCATGGTCAAATACTTTTGATGAGAAAGAAGTTGAACCTAAATCAGACTTTGCTATGAAATCTGCCCAAAAGTTGAAAGCACTCAAAGCTAATAACGAATTTCTAGCAAGGGCAGAAGTATTGAACAGCCTAGGAGCTTCATGGGTCCAAAAGTTGGAAACTTCGTCGTTGCAGTCGCAAGAAAAGAAGGAACCACCAAAATCAATAAAGAACTTTAAAAGATGTAATTCCAAACATGACACGTCTAGTTGTGTTTTCATTGAGTTCAAAGCTGTCACTAGTTTGTTAATCAATGAGGGAGTTGTTGAGTAGTAAGATGGTGCAATGAATTTGATTTGTTGTGATTGTTCTAATATTGAAGATTGTGCTGCTGCTGCTGCTG
>JAJLVX010001185.1:0-66088 GCA_030564525.1 Liangdongia berthetii | reverse complement strand
ATGATTGTTGTGTAGATTCTATTTCACTGTGTCTATGTTCAATCAAAAGTCATTTATTTCAATGTTTTGTAAAGCTGAAAGTATGTAGTGACTTCAGTTAATGCAATAATTCATGAAACAAAATATGGAACTCTATACTATTAAAAGAAAATGCTCTTGTGTCAAATTAAAACGATAGAGAACAGTTGACTATTGTTTTGATTACAACCATTTAGTACACTGTATTCATGCCATTATCGAAAACGTTCAATTTAATTAGTTAGGTATAGTTGTTATTATATAAATACAAATAAAAAAGAAAACTTATAAGCTAGTTGATTATATATCAAAAGAGATGTACTGAAAATTGATTTGATAGAATAAATTTATGGATCAGGTCTTTTGGTTAATGGTTGCATGAAACAACTATTTTTTTTGAGTTTGCTTAAGAAACAATTTCTTAAATGGATTAGTAGTTTCTTTAGAGAGACCTCTGAAGAACATATTTGACAAACTGCAAGTTGTTTTAACTTTGGTTTCCTCAGAAATGTTGGAATCCTTTTCAGTTTTAGATTCATTGGTTTTAATCATTTGTTGTTGCTCCTCTTGTTGTTGTTGTGGTTCTTCATCTTCATCATCGAACAAGTTTGATGGTAAATAGTAGTGTGCTTCTTCTTCTTCATCATCGTCAACAGGAGAGTAGTTTTGTAAAATTTGGGAGAATATTGCTGATGTGCTTATTGTGCTTTCATCATAAGTTGAGTTGATAATATAAGGAACTCTTTGGTTGGAAATGTGTTGTCGCTCGTAATCGAAATCAATTTCATCTTCAATATCGCAGAGAGTGTTCTTAAATTCCTTGAAGTTCATAGTGATGGTTATAAATATATTTTCTTAGAAGTATAACACTTATTGATAAAATTAGATCAAAGATTGATTACAACCATTCTTTATATAAACAATTGTATTCTCATGGTTTCTGTTTTAGTTTGAAAACACCTCGTAAAATGAAAAGGCTCAAATAGTACAAGTCACAGAGTTCTTTAAAACAAAAATAAGAGATGTTATAAATAAGGCAATTTAAACGTTTGTACCTAGTGCTAACTGAAACTCCAATATAGGCTTCAAAAAAGTGTAAGAATTGTAGACCACCAGCAGGAATAGACATGCAATATTTTAGATACACAGAACACAGAACTGATTTACTTCGTTAATCCACAGAAAAAAAAAAATCAAGTTTTTAGTATTCACCAATCATTACATTGTAGACAAATATAATATGAGCCCTTGGGCCCCTTTAATGTTTATAAGTAGGAAAACAAGATATTTATGTACATACATGTATTATAATGCACATATTGACGCATTTCTATGTATGTTAATTTTATGCTGAGTCATCTATTAGTAACATTCCCCTAAACGAAATTTTTTGTGGATTTGAATCCGCCCCTCCTGAAACAAATTTAGAACACGATTTCCAGTTAAACAACTCAGCAACATTGACAAACAGTTTGATATAACCGCGATATACAATGGCAACCAGAACCCCCTCAAGAGCTTACGACGCTATTCTAAAACTGCTTCTAGTTGGTGACTCTGGTGTTGGTAAATCATGTCTTTTGCTGAGATTTGTTGAAGACAAGTTCAATCCATCTTTCATCACCACCATTGGGATTGATTTCAAGATCAGAACTATTGAGATTGATGGCAAGAGAATAAAACTACAAGTTTGGGATACTGCTGGTCAAGAGCGTTTCAGAACTATAACTACTGCATATTACAGAGGTGCCACTGGTATTATTTTGGTTTATGACGTTACTGATGAGCGTACCTTTGAAAACATTAGAAACTGGTTTGACACTGTTCATCAACACGCGAATGATGATACTCAATTGATCCTAGTGGGTAATAAGAATGATGAAAAAGACTTGAGAGCTGTTTCTGTTGAACAAGGTGAATCCTTGGCCAAAGAATTGAGTATTCCATTTTTAGAGGCTAGTGCAAAGACAAACGAAAATGTCGATGAATTATTCTTCAAGTTAGCCAAGATCATCCAAGAAAAGCACAAGGATGATGTTGCTACTTCTAGTGGTGGTATTAATGTCACTGAAGGTGGTAACACAAGTAAAGGGTGTTGTTAAGGAGGATGCTACTGGATTTCTCCACAAAAGAGATTGATTAATTACATACATACAACAAAAAGGCTCAAAAATTACAAACACAACAAAACAGAACAACGTATCAACAGATAAAGAAATGAACAAACAAACAAATAAATGGAACAAAATATGTATTATGTCCCCCCAATGTCCATTTTTATGATGTCATCTTACAAACTTCACACCCATTAGTACTTTTACATTTGTCTTTTTCCCATCTTGGTTACAACTATATACTATACAGTATACATCCATCACTATTTTTTACTCTTTTATTACTCATTACTCTTGTTTTTGGTTTTTTTTTCTATATGGTGCAAGTTGGTGCATAGTAAATGTGCACATTTTATTATTTATGATTGATTGTAGTATTGATCTCTTTTTGTACTAAAAGAAACTGATATATGTGTTGATGGAAGATTGGGAATGATTTAGTATGTTAATAGTTAAACAAGTTGGTTATATATTCGAACGATTTGATCTCACTAACCCTATATTACATATTTCGTAATTTGATTTGCATATATAAGATTTGTATTAATTTTATTGAAACCAGAACTCGAAAGACTGAAGGTATGTATGGTTGAACATTGACGATATTACTGTGTTTGTATGTATTGTTTTGTGAATATACTTGCTGCATGGACTAATTCTAAATTGCATTAACGATGCCGAGGAAACTCAATAAGTATTAAGCACTGGAACAACGTCTTGACTCTTGACTTTTCAGTGATCACCAAGGTCCAATACTTCTATTTGAGTCGAGTGAAAGAATTATAATTTATATTAGTCTACAGATCACAGTCTGTATCTTTGAGAAGAAGAGAAAATATCGTGAGCCAATGGGAATAATCAGACTGTACAGTGTACATATAACTTTTAGCCTCAGTTCAAAATATGCATAGCTTTAAATCTGCAGTTGTCAGGGTCCAGTAGTCAGCAATTGACTATAGTAACTTGTCTCCTATATAGTATAGACCATGACAAATTGCAATTTATCTAAAACAATCAATTAACCACCACACAGAACAGTTTTAGATAAACCTTTGAAGAACTAACCAACCGGAAACGAGAATCCAACTGGAAAGATTATAGAATTCTAACAATTGGATATAAATCACTTCAAGGTCCACAATAGCACACCATATCACATGAAAGCAGTGAATATCCAGGTTCCAATTTGTAGTATTAACGATTCTCATTGTCTCTTGGTAAAGATTGGAAGTCATGCGTGGATAGAATTACGCTATTTGGCCAAAACAAGACCAACCATCAAACGAGAGGGAACCAGTTGGTAAAAGGAGGAACAAAACCAGGAACAATGTTGATCAATGATTGGGCAATAAAACATGGTACACCAGTACACTGCTTGGAGAATTGCATAATAAAATACACTGGGTTATTTCGAATCAAGGAAACAGGACCATTGACTGCTTTGGGTTAAACTTAACGTAGAGATGTTGATTCTATGATGTCCATGAAAACTATTTAAGAAGAGGTGATTGTCATTCCAGAGTGATATTGATGATGTGTGTTATCATATTATTCCATATAATTCAGTTTCCCATCACTCTTCACCAATCAATTCAATCATGTCTCAAGGTACTCTTTACTTAAACTTGGCCTCTCCAAGATCTTCTCTATTCAAGGACTTGGCTGAATACTTGAAGCTGGACATCAAGATTTCTGACAACAAGGATCCAAACTACATCAAGAATTTCCCATTGAAGAAACTTCCAACTTTTTCTGGTCCAAATGGTTACAACTTACATGAAGCTATTGCCATTTTGATTTATATCATTTCTTTAAAGTCTTCTTCTGAAACCTACAACTTTTATGGTTCCACTTTGGAAGAGCAAGGTCAAGTGTGGAAGTGGGTTTCCTTCGTCAACTCTGAATTCATTTCCACTCTTGTTGAGTTCATTTACCCATTAATTGGTAAATTCCCATACTCCAAGGAAGGTGTTGATAAGGCCTATGCTACTTTGAACTCCTTTGCGGATTTGGCTGAAGAGCAATTGAAGAAAACCAAGTACTTGGCCACCAATGACAAGCCAACTCTAGCTGACATCTGGGCCGTTCAATCCTTTAGATGGGGGTTCCAAACAGCTTGGGACAAGGAATGGTTGGAAAACAGACCAGTTTTGAAGAAGTGGTTCAGAGAAATTGCTGACACTGACCCAATTGCTTCATTGTCCTTGAACGGCTTTGAGCCAGTTGACACTGCTTTGAAGAACGTTGCCCCAGCCAAGGCTTAAGAGTGCCTTTTAAGTTCTAACAGTTGTCAGTTGAATAAACAGCCCAACAATTCAATTTAAAAACAAAAACGAAGCTGGTTCTTTCTGTATAAAATGAATAGTCAATTTATTTTATAAAAATTATTTGTAGGTGGCAGGTGCCATTTGAAAACTAACTAAAGATGAATAGCTGTTGATATGTATTCAGCCAACTTCATTTTGTCTCAATATCAGCTCTATGTTTCTATGCATGAACCAAAATTGAAAATCACACTTTTTACTGGTTAAACAACTTGGCTTAATTATCCAGATACGATTTGGAACAGGGTTCAACAATCAGCAATTGTGGCCATTGTCTATACCAATAATCAATAACTACATACAAGCAGCTGTTGAAAATGTTTCCATTAGATTCCTTCAAATTATTTAGGTAAAGACTAAAGTGAACCATGCCTAATAGATCAATCCAGCAACACCTATCATTGAAAGAAATCCCCATCAGTGCAGGTGCTAAGGGCCGTCGAGGCATAGGGACAAAGCAAACACCACATTTCTCTCCCTTCTTAGTGCTTGACCATTTCCAAGTTACTTTACCTGCTGGGTTCCCAGACCATCCACATCATGGTATCGAAACAATTACTTTGATACAACATGGTCAAATGGCACATGAAGATTTCACTGGTTCAAATGGGGTATTAAATCCTGGTGATTTACAGTTTATGACTGCTGGAAAGGCTATTGTTCATGCTGAAGTGCCAGTTGGAGATGGAATTGAATGTTCTGGAATCCAACTATGGATTGATCTGCCTAAACACTTAAAAGATGCCCCAGCTAGATACAAAGATTTAAGAAGTGAACATGTTCCTCAAGTTGTGATTAACGATAAGGTTAAAGTCAATGTGATATCTGGTGAAGCTAATGGTGTTAAGGCTGTTAAAGACCTTGCATATGTTAAAATTGATTATTATGAATATTTTGCTCAGCCAGGTGGTGGATTTACACAGAAATTTCCAGTGGATTACAATGTGTTTTTATACGTTGTTGAAGGTGAATTGAAAGTGAATGGTGGTGCCAGTGCTGATAGTAATACTGTTGTTGCTAAAAAGCATGATATTGTCTTGTTTAATAGAGATGCAAATGCAACTCAAGTTTCCGGAGAAGCAGTTGGTGGTAAAGAAGCTAGATTTGTACTACTTGGAGGAGAGGTTCTAGATCAGGATATTATTGTTAGAGGTCCATTTGCAGAGTACTCAGAGGAACGAATGCATGAAGCTTTTGTTAATTATTATACTCGCACTAATGGCTTTGAACTTGCTGAAGATTGGAAGTCGGGAGTTGGACAAAAGTACATCCCACAAGAGGTGTTGATTAAGCGAGCTCAAACTAGACAAGAATACTTTAGAAATGCCATTGAAGAGTATAAACAAAAGAATAAGTTGGAGTGATCATTATTTATTTACCGATGTAATTCATGAAAGAAAAGTGCTTAAAAGCATATTTATATTTTATCCCACTAGTAGATTCCATTTATCCAATAATCTATAGATCCTACCATACAAATACCCCATCATATCAGTAATAATGGATTTTAATATAAGTTTATACATATTACTCATAAATGACGTAATCATCACCAAAAAAAAGTTTTCATCTCAATCAACAACATGGCAAACCAACAAAACAACCGACAACGACAACTGAGTCAGAACAAAGTATTTTAGAAAAGAAAAGCAAGAATGCCTACCGTTGCTGTTGACAAAGCCGATTTGTTCCAATTGCTGGGCAAGTCCTACTCCACAAAGGAGTTTGATGAGTTGTGTTTTGAGTTTGGTATCGAACTAGATGAAGATACCACTGAAGAATGCACAGGTGACGAACGTCCTCAACTAAAGATTGAAATCCCAGCCAATCGTTATGATATGTTATGTATCGAAGGTATTGCTCAATCTTTGAACGAGTTTTTGGGTAACACTCAAGCACCAAAGTACGTTTTGACCGAACCAACCACAACTTTGACCATTAAGGAATCAACTGTTGGTGTCCGTGAATACGCTGCTGCTGCCATCTTGAGAAACATTAAGTTCACCAAACGTTCATACGATTCATTCATTGCATTGCAAGATAAGCTACACACCAACTTGTGTCGTAACAGAACTTTGGTTGCAATGGGTACTCATGATTTGGACAAGTTGACTCCTCCATTCACTTTTGAAGCCATCGAAAAGAAAGATATTGATTTCGTCCCATTAAATCAAACCAAATCTGTTAATGGTGAAGAATTTTTAGATTTCTACGCTCAAGACAAGAACTTGGGTAAATACTTGCACATTATTGAAAAGTTTGACAAATTCCCAGTCATTAAGGATTCTAAAAAAGTTGCATCCTTGCCTCCAATCATCAACTCTGAAGCTTCCAAGATCACTCTAGACACCACAAATGTTTTTATTGAAGTTACAGGTGTTGACAAGACTAAATTGGAAATTGTTGTTAATCAATTGGTTGCCATGTTCTCCCATTATACTGAACCAAAATTCACAATTGAACCAGTCAAGATTATTAGTGAACACAATGGTCAATCCAGAATTACACCAAACATTAAGCAAAGAGTCATGGAAGCTGAAATTGACTACATTAACTCCTGTTGTGGTTTGAAACTATCACCAGCTGAGATTATCAAGCTTTTATCTAAAATGTCATTGTCTGCCACACACTCTACAAAGGATTCCAACTTATTGGAAGTTTCCATCCCAATCACTAGACCAGATATCCTACATCAAGCTGATATCATGGAAGATGTTGCTATTGCCTATGGTTATAACAATTTGCCAAAGACTGCAGTCACCGCCAACTCTTCAAAGGGTGCTGCTCCATTACCAGTTAACAAGATTTCAGACATTTTGAGAAATGCTTCTGCTCAGTCTGGTTGGTTGGAAGTTATGCCATTGACATTGTGTTCTCATGATGAAAATTTCAAGTTTTTAAACCATTCCGATGACTCCAAGGCTGTTAAGTTGGCTAACCCAAAGACTGCTGAGTACCAAGTTGTTCGTACCTCTTTGATCCCAGGTATCTTGAAAACTATTAGAGAAAACAGAAAACATTCTTTGCCAATCAAGGTTTTTGAGGCTGGTGATATTGTCTTGAAGGATTTGAAACTAGAACAAAGAGCCTACAACCAAAGACAATGGGCTGGTATTTACGCCGGTAAGACTTCTGGTTTTGAATATGCACAAGGTTTGCTAGGTAAGATTATGCAAACTATGAGAACCCCATGGTTGGAACACCCAGAAAAGGGTGAAAAGGGTTACTGGATCAAGCAACACGAAGATGGTATGTTCTTCCCAGGCAGAGGTGCCCAAGTTTATTACAGAGCTAAGGACGGCGAGGCTGAGCAAGTTGTCGGTGTCATTGGTGTTTTGCACCCACAAGTGTTGGAGAACTTTGAAATTCCATATGCTGCCAGTGCTGTTGAAATTAATGCTGAAATCTTTTTGTAAGTTCAATAGAGCTGTTTCTGTTAGATGTATATGAGAGTGAATAACAGTGTTTTACTTATAGAGAAGATAGCAAGCTGTAGCTGTAATCAGTGATTATTTATGCTGGGTCACTAGCAGTAAACTTCTGATACTAAGTAGGATAAAGAATATTGACCAGGTTAATTTATTCTGTTAATATTTCCCACTCGATAATTTTTTGAAAAAATGAGTTTGAACTCAACAGTTACAACCATTAACAAATGAAAATACCCGAGCCTAAACACCAATGAAAGACCTTCATCCAGCATGTGGTGAGTAACCACTGATTCACTGACATCCGTTGTGTGTGTTTTTCATGCTTTGTTACAGTTTTCAACACACATATTTTCCCTTGTTGTTTTTGTGTTTACCGGCTGAAATGCTTTTACAGTTTGTGTTTAAACAAATTAATGAGGCATAACAGATCGTTTGCTTTGTTCATCAACCACATTTATCATTACTCAACTTCATCCACATTCGTTTAACTCACTATTTTGTTTTTTTATTTTTAATTTGCTAGTGCTTTTTTGCTCTTTATTTGCTACTTATTTATCATGTCTTCAAAACTTTCAATGGATTCAGAAACTGCATTAAAGGAGATCAACTCTTTAAAGAATATTGCTGTTATTTCAAGAATGACAGAGTTTTCACTTCTTGATGCTTGTTCTTGCTTCAACCCAATTATTGACAACGATATCACCCTTAAGTACTTGTTTGGGTTTAATGACACTGACAACAAGATGACTTATACGAAGCTTAACAATATTTACAATGAATGTATGCAGGCTCTTGTCAAAAGACTTTTGCTTTTCCTTTCACTTGACAAAGATAAAGAAGAACTTTGCAAAGATTTTTCACATAGAGATGCAATATTTTATTTGGACACTATGCTAAAGTTGTTGTTCTTTGTGCCTCATTTGAATTTGGAAGATACTCATCCCCTTCAGCTTGAAACAAGGGAGCCAGTCCATCTTTCCCAATTGTTGGTTTCTGATACTACCGAATTTCGTTTGCAGAATATCTGTGACGACAGCTGTTTAATTAAACAGTACCAATTGTTTCATCGGGATGTTGCTGCCAAATTTACTAAAATGTTTTTATTAAGAGTTTCAAAAGATAAAGTCAAATCCAAAAGATCTCCATATACTGATGATGTACATTTGCTTATAAAACTTCGAGGAAGACACTTTTTTGCAGGCGACGAAATTCTTGATGAAGAGACTCAGTTGCCCCAAATTTTAGACACTGGTAAGAGAGTTTTACATGAGTTTTTGCTTGGTATGGGTGATAAACGTCGTGGAAACACCCCATTCAAAAGCGAAGCTGAACTAAGAGCATTTTGGAGTCAACAGATTTATGAGCCTTTGATCCAATTAACTGATTTTCTTGTTGGACAAAACAGTATTGGAGACTTATTTTGTTACACTTTAAACAAAAGGCATCATGTTCCGTTGGGCCAAGATTTAAGCGTGAGACTCTTTCCTTCTATTTCTTTCATAGACTACTCCAACAGAAAAATAAATTTGTGTGGCGAAATATTTTCTTTGATAAGTGATAAACCACAAAAGGTTGAATGTTACCAGCTTGAAAGGCTTTTATTTAACATGATTTTTCAGGAGTCTGAGTATGGATTTATAACAGATGGCTACAATTGTTTTATTGTTTGTATCAAAGAAGTTAATGTCTCAGAGAATTTTATTAGAATGGGAATGAAGCATATTGATCCATTTCATGCTCGTTTGACGCAACAGATGGCTGTTGTTGCCTGCTGGTTCAAAGGGTATTATTTGATGCAAAGGAATGAAATTGAAGAAATTGTTAGAGTAAAACAATTACTCTTTGATGCAAGAAAATGTTTACTGGCTGATAGTCAATCCATCTATGAAAAGATGCAAACAGTTAATATTTACCCAACAGAAGCATTTAACACCAGATCAAAAACAATCAAGACTGTTGTGTTTGAAGACGATGAGGTGGATGATGTTAATGTTTTGGAGTATGGTATTTCTCAAAGAGCACATGTTTTTAGTGTAACTACTGCATCATACAACCGTCATTTTGTTAGGGTGGGTGAAAAAAAAATCACATCACCTTCTGGATCAGTTATTGTAAAAATTTGGGATGCTGGATTATCAGTTCTTACAAATTGCACTGATTGGAGTTCATTTCACAATTCATATAAAAAGGCATTGAAAGATTATATAGAAGAGGCGTTTGGGTGGATAACGTTAAGCGAGTATTCCCTTGAGTTAAGGAAAGAAGCTCAAAAGTTGGATGCTTCTAAAAGACAAAATTTATTAGTATTTGATGTTAACCTCCCAAAGTTTTATCATACAACCAAAGATGGTAATGGAAAATTTGATTTTACAGAGACAAAGTATTGGTTTGATTCCATGGTTAAATTCAAAGTTCCAATTAAATACGTTTGTGCAAGAGGTCCATATATCGTCATGGAAATGTTTAAAGATAAGCCTGTAACATTTTTGCAATTTAGAAAGGGTGTCACTCAATTAAGAAACATACACAGAGCTGGTGTTGTTCATGGTAGTATTAACTTGACAAAAATATTTTACTGCAACGAAAAGTTTTATTTTATTGGTGGATGGATAACAAAGTTCCAAAGTTCTCTTGAGTTTGAAATGTTAAAGAAAGCGGATGAACAAGCACTTTTGAAGTGTTATAATACTGTAAAGAAGGCAATTTTGGAATATCAAGATGAGGCACTTGACGAGTAATGCGCAGAACATATGGCTAACAAGTTTCAGGGAAAAGAGAATGCTAAATTATTTGAGAGATATTCCAAGGATAGGTAAAAGAAAGTTGTACCCCTGATGTTATTTTAAACCTTGATGCTGATATTGATTCCACTAAAAAGTATAACAAGCATCTTCTGACGTCTTCTGGATAGTTATGTATGATTCTGATGTTTGCTACTGTTTTTTTTTTTTTTTGTTTCAGAAATTATTTATTCACAAACTCAATGCTCATTAATAAGTTAACATTAATGGTTTACTTTTTCATTTTGTAGTTTAAGAAAGCTTTTATTTCATTCAATGTTATAATAGTAATGTGTACTTCATAATCAAGATCTGCAAGAAATTGTAGATTTCTGCAGGTTTCAAAAAAATTCTTCCCTTTACAAATTTAACACTTTGAAAGTTGAAGATGAGCAGAAGAATTAAGAAATCACAACAGCGAAGAGCTGAAAGAGAAGCTGAGAATGAACCACGTGCTGAGAACGTTAACGATGTATCTTCATTGATCCCACCAACCACTAATAAGACACTACCTCCACAGGATATTTTAAAGATTTTTAAAGATTCATTTGATGATCTATTGACTACACCTGAAGTTCTTGAACCGTTGATCCAACTGGTCAAAGGGGACTTGTATGAAAGAGAGTATATTAGAGCATTTGGTGATGATGATCGGAGAAGTGCTTATTGTGCAAGATGGTCTCCATCAAGAGCATTATCTTATGCATCACTGTTCACTTCATTAGATACCATTTACAATATTTTCACCAAATCAAACAATTCAGTGAATAAGACAAAAGTGTTGAGTATTGGTGGAGGTGCTGGTGCTGAGCTTGTTGCACTGGGTTCTATTTTCACAAAAATAAGAGTTGATGCCAACGATAAAGATAGCGAACTTGATTTGATGCTTGTGGATATTGCCAACTGGAGTAATATTGTGGACCAGTTAAGTAAAGAAATGCATTCGAACTGGGTTAGAGAAGAAGGAAAGTTGAATGTCAACTTCATTAATCAAGATGTTTTAGAGATGGATGCTTCTGCACTGAAATTATCAACACTAGATTTAATCACTCTATTATTCACAACAAATGAATTATTTACAGAACAACGAGCCAAATCAGTTAAATTTCTACAATCATTATCACAAAATTGTCAACCAGGATGTATATTATTTATTGCTGAGAGTGCTGGTAGTTACAGCCATATTACAATTGGAACCAAAAGATTTCCTGTGCAGTTCTTGATTGATACAATCTTGTTAGGAAGAGATGGTGATGGTGCTTGGGAGCTGGTCGAACAGAGTGATAGTTGTTGGTACAGATGTGCTCCTAGTTTTAAGTATGATTTGAAACTGGAGAATATGAGATTCTTTTTTAGATTGTATAGAAAGAAATAAATAGAGATTTAATGTTTACCAACTACAATTATCCAATTTAAATTTAGTGAAACCAACTCATCAAAATTACAACTTTTTTTATACAAAATTATTAATCATAAACTTTGGAGAGTCAAATTTACTCTTCATCTTCTTCATCGGCAGCAACAGAGTAGAAAGTCAACTTGTAGACACCTTGCTTGACGGAGACGAATCTGATCCAGTCTCTGATTTGGTTCTTCTTCAAGTACTTCTTGGTCAAGTACTTCAAGTACTTACCAGAGAACTTGGTGTTGGAAACAACAGTAACAGTAGTACCGTTTTCTTGGACAACAATGTCATCACCCAAGTTACCAACAACACCATCAACTTTGATTCTGTCGTTCAAGTACTTAACGTAGGAGGATGGGTCGAAAACACCGTTTTCAGTTGGAGCAGAAACATCGACAGTGTACTTCTTAGCAGCCTTGGAGGTCTTGGTAGTCTAGAAAGGAGATTTGTTAGCCTACTGCTATTACCTTTTTGTTTAATATTTATCAGGAGCTCAAACAAATATTAAGAATAAATAAAATACAGCAAAGCATCACAAAAATCAAAAAAAAAATATCCCAATGGTTATAACACTTTATTCCATGTATAATATAACATATCCCCACTATTTTGTTGACTCTAGAGTTTTAAACTGTTGATACATACGATTGGAGCCATTTTTGATCTTTAAGTGTCTATTGACTTATTGTTGGTTATAGAGATTTGAATGCTTTGTTCATGAATTAGTCCAGGAGAGTGAAAAGTTTATACAGATTGTTTGTGCTGCGGTTACCAAAAGTTGACAGGTGGCCTAAAATAACAGTCACAATTTACAAAAAAACCCAAACCTCTACACCAATAGCCAAGCATCATTTTATTAGATATCCACGTGACATTTTAGGTTCGATTCTCGGTTGACGTCTTTCTTTTCTGTTGTTTTTGTTTTTGGGATTGATTTGATTTTATGATTAAGGAATTCAGGAATATGGAATCGATAAAACACTCCAACATAATATTAAAGAAAAAAAAGAGTACAATAGCCAATAAATCAAGAATCGAAGGAAGTAATGGCTATGCAACCACCACAGGGCACTACAGTCCTTTCTCATTTACCCTCATTACCAACAACTGCTCAAAATAACAGACACAGCACCAATAACAATAACAATACAGTTCTAAATGATTGGGATGATGATGCATTCTCAGATGTTTCTGATTATGAAGATGATGCTAATGCGTTTGTTGAATTTAATTTAGGAGGATCCGAGAATGGGATCATATCAAATGATGCCCTCAGCATTGCTCGTTCAGAATCAAATATACCCAAACTTGTGAGGTCTGGCCGTTCTGATCGAAACTCATCCTCTATATCGTTATCGAAAACAAGAGCCAAGAAGCAACAATTACATTTACAAAAAGATGAACCAGAGAAAGTGAATGGTAATGGAAATCAAATGTCTGAAGATGCAGATGATGTTGAACAGGATAAGGCTGCTCAATTATTCAAAAGAGAAATTTCAACTTCCCACTATTCTCCAGATAAAGAAGCGAACCCATTAAAACCTTTTGTTGTTGAAAAATCATCGGTTCCTAATACTCCATCACTACATGACTCTGCTTCCATAAACAACACATCCGATGATGATGGTGATTGGCAAGATATGGAGGCTGCTGCTGGCTATGATGTTTATAATGATAAAGGTGATATGATTGTGAAAGCTGATGATAATGGTGAAGATGATCGCCCAATTGATGGGTTTAAAGCAGGTTATACAAGAATAAATGCTGAAAAAGAAGCTGAATTATACAGAAAAATTGATAAAAAAACTGATTTTTTGTTCCAAAGAGATAACGATAAATCTTCAGGTAATAACAGTACTAAGTTGAAGGACAGCTCATTGTATAGAACTGATGAGGAAGACGAAAATGAAGAGTATCATGATTTTGGTACTGTTGGTGAAGAGATTATTCAAGATTTTAATGATGATGCTTTATCTGCAGTGAATCAACTTCAAACCACAAAAATTATGCTGAAAGATGTCGAAAAATTTGCCTATGTTGGTTTGGTCAAATTGGTCATGAATGAAATGGCCACTGAATTGGCTAAAGAGGCGTTGATTAAAAGACCATCGTCTTCAAAATCAAAATTCATTAAAAGAATGAACTTTGCACAATCAAGTTTTGCACAATGGCAATTGAAAATGATACAAAGATTATATAGTCATTTGGAATTTACTGAAGATGAAGTGAAAATGATTGAAAACTTGGTTTCCCATAATATTGATCCACAAGATTTAAGCAGATCATTGAAAGTGTCTGATGTTATTGATAATCCAGTTTATGAAGAAACAACCAGCACAAGTAAAACAACCAGCCAGGATTCTATTTACAAGACTGATGAACACACAAAAGCGCAAGTTATTAATGCTGAAGATATAACAGATTCAAGAAAAATTGAAATTGATGTTATTTGGACTGTTATCTGTGATTTATTTTTAGTACTGGTTGCTGATTCCGTCTATGATTCAAGATCAAGAACACTGTTATTCCAATTTGCACAACTCATTGGTATTCCAGCTGTGGAAATTTGTCAGTTTGAAAGAAGAGTCACCGATGCTTTCCAGTTGGAAGAAGGTACTGAACAGGTTTGGGATGAAAAGGATTTATTGAAGAAACGTAGAAGGGCTGCAAGAAAGAAGAAGATTATGTATGTTGGGTTGGCCACTGTTGGTGGGTCCTTAGTTCTAGGTTTAAGTGCCGGTTTGTTGGGTCCCGTCATTGGGGCAGGTATCGCTGCTGGGCTGACAACAATTGGTATTAGTGGTACATCTGGGTTCTTGGCTGGTGCTGGTGGTACTGCACTTGTCACTATTGCTGGTACTGCAATTGGTGCTAAGGTTGGTGCCCAAGGTATGATTAAAAGAGTTGGTGACGTGAAAACTTTTGAGTTCATCCCATTGCATAACAACAAAAGAGTTAATTTGATCATTACTGTTTCCGGTTGGATGAACAGTAAAAATGATGATATTAGATTGCCATTCTCCACTGTGGATCCGGTTATGGGTGATTTGTTCTCCTTATTATGGGATCCAGAAATTTTACAATCCATTGGTCAAACAATGAGTATTGTTGCTTCTGAAGTTATCACACAATCTATTCAACAGATTCTTGGTGCTACAATCTTAATGGCGTTCATGAGTGCTATTCAATTACCAATGGCTCTTTCCAAGCTAAGTTACATGTTGGATAATCCTTGGAATGTTTCTATTGATCGTGCCTGGAAAGCGGGACTTATTCTTGCAGATACCTTGATAAGAAGAAGTTTAGGTGTTCGTCCAGTCACTCTAGTTGGGTTTTCGGTTGGTTCTAGAGTAATTTATTCTTGTTTGTTAGAACTAGCCAAGAAAGGTGCTTATGGTCTTGTTGAAAAGGTTGTTTTGTTTGGTTCACCAGTTGTTGTTTCTCCCGAAGAACTAACGCTAGCTAGATCAGCAGTTTCTGGACAATTCATCAACGGATACTCTAAAAAGGATTGGGTTTTGGGTTACTTATTTAGGGCCACTAGCGGTGGATTAAGAAGAGTTGCTGGTTTATCCCCAATTGAAGATGTCGAAGGTGTTGAAAACTTTGACTGTACCGAATATGTAAAGGGGCATATGGAATATCGTAAAGCGATGCCAAAATTGTTGGCTCGATTGGGTTGGCAAGTCTTGAGTGAAGAGTTTGTTGAGATCGATGAGCCAGATCCAGAATCTACAGAAAAGACGAGAAAGATGATTTTGGAATTTGATGAAGCTGCTAAACAATTCCAACAAGATCAAGCCAATGGTGCTGGTTCTAAGAAGAAGTTTTGGAATAAATTATTCAAACCAAGAAAGAAGGACTGGTGGCAATATTATTATGCCAATAGTGTCAACAATGGTGCTTCATCTTCTTCCGACTTGAGTAATTCTAATTCTGCATCTACTGCTGCCGAAACCAAAGTTGAGGATGCTATGAATAAGATTAAAAACATGGAAGAATTTGATGTTGATGTGATGATGGATGCAATGGACACTATTAAGAATAATATGGATGACACTTCAGGATTAGAAGACAAGGTGTTTGATTCTGAAAGTACGTTAAATCTGTCAGAGTTGAAACTTGAAAGTGACCCTGAGAATAAGAGCATAAAAGATGGTAAGAAACCTGAAAAAGAAGATCATGATGAGAATGGCCATGATACAGAATCACTTTACACCAAACTGGATGAGGATGATAAATACAAGCATGCCGATGATGAGGATCATAAAGATGACAATGACGGTGAAACCATCATAAATAAGACCAAATCATATCTTTATGACGACGATGATGAGTTCAATACCAAGGAGGAGCATATCACCATGACATTTGCATAGAATAAATAATAACACATACACGATAACGCATTAAGGTGTAGAAACAAGAGTAAAATGTTCATAATAGATTTCATTAGTTATTACGTAAGTGACTTTCGTTTATCGGCCTCGGTATGCCTTTTTTCTTAAACGAGAAGTGGTGATGCAAGACATTAAAGTTTAGTTTTAGAACAACCCAGTTGAAACTTGAGAGAATACAGTATTACGCCAAAAGTAATAAAGAAGATGTTCACCTACAGACTAGCCAAGCCATCGTTGTTCAAACAACTGAGAACATTTTCAACTTCTTTCCCAGCTCGTTCAGCTCAACCACTAAGAAAAACAGCTACACTGCGTGATGTCATAAAAACTTATACAAATAACGAAAAGATTGCTGTTATAACTGCGCACGACTACATCACTGGGAACATTGCTGGTAGTGCTGGTGCTGATATTGTTCTTGTTGGTGATTCTTTGGCTATGGTTGCTTTGGGTTACGAAGATCCGAACGAAATACCTTTTGATGAGTTTTTGTACCATTGTAAGGCTGTGAGACGTGGTGCCAGAGACAGTTTCATTGTTGCTGATATGCCTTATGGATCTTATGAGTCAAATTCTTCAAAAGCTATTGAATCTGCTGTCACCTTGGTGGGCAAAGGTCGTGTTAATGCTCTCAAGTTGGAAGGTGCTAATGAAGAAATTTGTGAAACCATACGCAAGATCGTTGCTTGGGGTATCCCTGTAATGGGTCACATTGGCCTTACTCCTCAAAGAGCTAATGCATTGGGTGGTTTTAAAGTTCAAGGTAATACAGTCAAAAGTGCACAGAGTATCCTAGAAGATGCATTGAGACTACAAGATGCTGGTGTTTTTGGTATGGTTATTGAAGCTGTCCCTCCAAAGATTGGTGAATACATTACTAAACAACTAGAAGTACCAACCATTGGTATTGGAGCTGGTCCAGGTACTAGTGGTCAAGTCTTGGTACAAGCAGATACTTTAGGTATGTTAGATTCCCACATTCCTAAATTTGTTAAAAAATATGCCAATTTTTATGAAGATGGTGTCAATGGAATTAAACAGTACATTCAAGATGTAAAGGCCAATACCTTCCCTGAAGTTGGTACACATACGTACAAATTGAAACCAGAAGTGTATGACGAATTCATCAAATTGCAAAACGGGAAATAAATTAATAGATCGATCACTCAACTAACTATCCTTCAAACACACAAACAAACTTGCATATAAACTATTCAACCACATGTGTATAGAGTACTCACCATGATAAATATTTTTCACACACAACATTAAAACAGCAAAACGTGCAGTTTTATTGGAATAACAATTCAACACAGAAATTGGTATTTGGATCCGGATCAACAGTTGTTTCCAATATTGAAGTGTAATTGTCCTAAACTGTTATCACCGTTACTCCTGTGTACTTATTTCATTAATCTAATTGAAATTAAAATACCTTTTTCCCAGAGATGTAATCTGTTCGTGTTTTTCATGTCGTAGTTAGTAGTTACTGTTCTGTATTCTGAAGGGTCTGATGTTCCCAAGATTTCTATATCAAGTTGTGCGTTTAATGGTTTGAAAACTTGGTAATAAACAACATCTAAATTAGAGAGACTCGAGAGCAGTTAGAGCTTAGTCTCTTGACGAATAATGCGCTAGATGTTTCAGTATTGAGAGTCATGGTATACTATATATGTTTGTCTATTCTTATCTCTCAGTGTGCTGCATGATTATAATGCACTAGAATGTACGTAAACAACAACTGCACCTCGAGAATACAATTCTAAGTTCTAACACTGTTAAAGTATATCTCATTAATTTGATATCTGTGAAATTTAAATTTTTGCTGGTATGTATCTCCCTGTGCTACTTGAAGTTGTACTGACATATTTGTCAATATTTTGTAGTTCTGAAAGTACTTCATTTACTGTGTGGCCATAAACATACATCTAGAAATTAATAATGAACGTAAAGACATGATAGGATAAAGTTATATCAATAAATATTAATCAGGATTCAGATTTGAGTATTTGGATGTTAGATGGTGGATATTATCATTTTAATAACTTCAGTTGTTTCAGAGATTGTTAATGGTCTACGTCAAGCGCATATAGAGAGTCTCCATATTCAAAATTATCAGATCTATAACTACACACTAGCTGTAAAAGAAACTGGAGTCGAGATTCGAAAACTAGAAGTTTCAACAAAAGTTAATATGATAACTATAAATAATATTAGAAGGTGGAAGTAATGGTAAGTTGATTACTTTTCAAGATCATTTAGTAACCCTAATCCTTCTTAACAACCCTAATCTAAAGATGCAAGGATGTTTTGAATGTGACGTGAAAATCTTCAAAATCTTCCGGTTCGCGCAGCATCAACGGCTCATGCAAAGAAACGCACAACAATTTTTTCCCATTTTATTGTTACGCGCACGAAAAGCAGCGAAATTTTTCACCAAGGGAATCGGGATACCCATACTCATATATATCACCTATATTCCTTATAAATCTTTTCACTGAAAATTTTTAAAGAGGGTGTTTACTATAGCTATCATCAACAATGGGTGCCTACAAATATTTGGAAGAATTGCAAAGAAAGAAACAATCTGATGTCAACAGATTCTTGTTCAGAGTTCGTGTCTGGGAATACCGTCAAAAGAACGTTATTCACCGTGCCACCAGACCATCTCGTCCAGACAAGGCTAGACGTTTAGGTTACAAGGCCAAGCAAGGTTTCGTTATCTACAGAATCAGAGTTCGTCGTGGTAACAGAAAGAGACCAGTTCCAAAGGGTGCTACCTATGGTAAGCCAACCAACCAAGGTGTTAACCAATTGAAGTACCAAAGATCTTTGAGAACCATTGCCGAAGAACGTGTTGGTCGTCGTGCTGCTAACTTGAGAGTTTTGAACTCTTACTGGGTTAACCAAGACTCCACCTACAAGTACTTTGAAGTTATCCTAGTTGATCCACAACACAAGGCTATCAGACGTGATGCCAGATACAACTGGATTGTCAACCCAGTTCACAAGCACCGTGAATCTAGAGGTCTTACTGCTGCTGGTAAGAAGTCCAGAGGTATCAACAAGGGTCACAGATACACCAACACCAAGGCTGGTCGTCGTCACACCTGGAAGAAGCACAACACTTTGTCTTTGTGGAGATACAGATCCTAAGCAAGTTAATGCTCACGGTTTATTCGAGAGTGTTTGTTGTTTCTTTGGTGGAATGTTGGCTGTTGATGATGGGATTATTAGTTTGTGGAAATTTGCACATGGATTATTGTTCTAGTGTTATGGCTTTCTGAATAAGATGAAATGACATGCTTAAAAGAAATGTAGATGAAACTTGAAAGATCAAGCAAGATAAAAGAGAGCATTATTATTGATAACTATTAACAATTCAGATGGAATGAACTAATACTTGCCCATATACTATTCCATAATCTCTTGTTTTATCTCTATTAATTATCAATCATCTCTACTCTACTCTACTAATACACAGCTACCCGCCTTTTCTACTATAATATTGCTGACTCAGACCTTACGTCAGTTTTTTTTTTTTTTTTGACTTCGGTTTTTTGCTTTATATGAAGATTTTAAAAGATTATTGAATATAAAATCTCTTTCCCACTCGGTCTGTTTCTTTTAAAACTAGTACTCAATTGATCATCAAAAATTGAGAGTACTGATATATTCTACACACATAGCAATGTCCTCTACTGATTACACAAAGACTGCTATTCTTTCCGTCTATGACAAGACTGGCTTGTTGGATTTGGCCAAGGGGTTGATCCAAAATAAGGTTCGTATCCTAGCTTCTGGTGGTACAGCTAAGATGATCCGTGAAGCTGGTTTCCCAGTCGATGATGTTTCTTCCATTACCCATGCTCCAGAAATGCTAGGTGGTCGTGTTAAGACATTACACCCAGCTGTTCATGGTGGTATTTTGGCTAGAAACTTGGAGTCTGATGAAGCTGACTTGAAGGAACAAAATATTGAAAAAGTTGACTTTGTTGTCTGCAACTTGTATCCATTCAAGGAAACCATTTCCAAGATTTCTGTCACTATTGCTGAAGCTGTTGAAGAAATTGACATTGGTGGTGTTACTTTATTAAGAGCTGCTGCTAAAAACCATGCTAGAGTCACTATTTTGTCTGATCCAAACGATTATGCAACTTTCTTGGAAGAATTGAAGGGTGGTGAAATCACTGCTGGTTTAAGAAACACTTTGGCTTTAAAGGCTTTTGAACACACTGCTGATTATGATGCTGCCATTTCTGATTTCTTTAGAAAGCAATATGCTGAAGGTGTTTCTCAATTGCCATTACGTTACGGTGCCAACCCACATCAAAAACCTGCACAAGCTTTTGTTGCTCAAGGTGAATTGCCATTCAAGGTTTTGAGTGGTTCTCCAGGTTACATCAACTTGTTGGATGCTTTGAACTCTTGGCCATTGGTTAAGGAATTGTCTGCTTCCTTGAACTTGCCAGCTGCTGCTTCTTTTAAGCATGTTTCTCCAGCCGGTGTTGCTGTTGGTCAACCATTAAGTGACATTGAAAAGAAGGTTTATTTTGTCAGTGAAATTGAAAACTTGTCTCCATTGGCTAATGCTTATGCTAGAGCCAGAGGTGCTGACAGAATGTCTTCTTTTGGTGATTGGATTGCTTTATCCAACATTGTTGATTTGCCAACTGCTCAAATTATTTCTAAGGAAGTTTCAGATGGTGTTATTGCTCCAGGGTATGAACCAGAAGCTTTGGAATTATTGAAGGCCAAGAAGAAGGGTAAATACTGTGTTTTACAAATTGATCCAAACTTTACCCCAGATTCTGTTGAATCAAGACAAGTTTATGGTATCACTTTACAACAAAAGAGAAACGATGCTATTATCAACAAGTCCACTTTTAAGGAGACTGTTTCTAAGAACAAGGATTTGACTGAACAAGCCATTATTGACTTGACTGTTGCCACCATTGCATTGAAATACACACAATCAAACTCTGTTTGTTACGCTAAGAATGGTATGGTTATTGGTTTGGGTGCCGGTCAACAATCTAGAATCCATTGTACAAGATTGGCTGGTGATAAGGCTGATAACTGGTGGTTCAGACAACATCCAAAGGTTTTGGGTTTCAAATGGGCTAAAGGTGTCAAGAGACCAGAAAAGTCAAATGCTATTGATTTATTTGTCACTGGTCAAATTCCAACTTCTGAACCAGAAAAATCTGAATATGAATCTAAATTTGAAGTTTTGCCAGAGCCTCTAACTTCTGAAGAAAGAAAAGAATGGTTGAACAAGTTGACTAATGTTGCCTTATCTTCTGATGCATTCTTCCCATTCCCAGATAACGTTTACAGAGCTGCCAGATCAGGTGTGAAATACATTGCTGCTCCATCTGGTTCTGTTCAAGATTCTCAAGTCTTTGCTGCTGCTGATTCTTTTGACATTGTCTATGTTGAGAACCCAATTCGTTTGTTCCACCATTGATTTAATTCGTCCCCCTTTTACATACACTTAATATAATAATGTTTTAAATATCTGTGTAGACTAATATCTAAGTTTAACTCTACATCATTAAGGTTTTCTTGTCATGCATATTCATTATTAATAGTACTTCTATAGAATCAATCACTATCACTATCAAAATTATATAAAACACTATATAAAACAAAAGATGTATGCAACATGGTTTTACCCAAATGCTAATTGGTCACAAAGGACCTGACATTACGTTCAGGAATATGTTGCGTCTGTGGAGCATAAAATGGCCGAACTCAATCATTAACCAAAGTCGTAAAACCGTCAGAAAATGAGAATTCAAAACCGCCCCACTCATTCTACAACCTGTCGACGGGGCAACCCCTGTTTCAACATCCACTAAAGGACTGTGATGCCTTCAATCTGCTCAACCCAACTCAACAAAGAGAAGAGGACCAAATCAACAAAGTTCCAAAAGAAACAAGACATCGTTAAAAACTAGCCTCACGAGCGCCGATCTGTCACGACAACAAAGTCTACAACGGACTCAAAGCAGCAGAGAGCGGTGAAGCCCTCCGTTTAACTAAGACTCCACTGAGCAGTCACCATGACACAGGTTGGTTAGGTTATTAAGCCTTTTAATAATCTGGAGAAAAGAGGTCAAGATCAAGTGTAGTTGGAAGCGTTGCAAAGAAAATTTTTATAGTGTCCCACTTGCGGGTGACACCTGTGAAATCCGGTAGGGGCAGAATTAGGGCTATCGTACACCATAGGGCCATAGGCTATAGATAATAGTACCAGTATTTACATACTATAATATACTGTTATTGATGTTGCTCCATGTGTAGATGACAGATGATCCTGTGTTTAACAGTTACTTTTATTGTAGTAATCTTGCTATCATTTATCGCTTCTGTATTTTAATGTATGCAGTGCTAGTGGTACTTTATTACACTAAAGACAATGAAAACACTAAAATGATATTGGAATGATGGATTATACTCAACTGGAGCAATATGATACACAATAGACAATAAACACACTCATACTACATTAGTACATACAAGACATACACTTCACTACTTTTATTACATAATAGTACTTGATTTCAACCGAGGCTCCAATGAAAATCAAAGAAATAAAGACCCCTTTTATATAGAGAAGCAGCTTCTAGGTCTGGTTTAATCTTATCATTCACTTAATCACACAAATACTGTATATACTGAGATCATCATGGTTGGTTTCATTGGTCAAGTTAATAGATACCAAGCAAAGGACACTGTTAAGCTACCATTAAAAAATGGTGACGAAGAAGGTACTTCGTTGATCCCATTGTCTGAGTTGGTCAACACTGTCCCTGAATTGTCTAATGGTTCTTCATTCTACTTAAACCCATTATTATTCACTGGTGATTTGCAAACCATTTATTTGTCTGCTGCTGATTTCTCTAAAGTTTCACCAGTCTACTATGGAAGAAGAGTTATCACATTTGAAGATGGTGCTTCAACAGCTGCTGATTTTGTGATCCCACAACCAGCTTCAAGAGAAGAATTTGATACCCTTGCAAAGGCAAATTTCCCTGAAGATTACCCAAAATTACATCCAAGAACAAGATTCTTATCACCACAAGAAATCGCGGGTCAGCATTCAACTGATTCCAAACCAATGGTGTTGGTGTGTCACGGTTTAGGTGGTGGGTCTCATGAACCAAATATTAAACAATTGTGTGAGAATTTGACAAAAGAACAAGGGTTTGAAGCTGTTGTCTTACATACAAGAGGTTGTGGTAGATCCAAATTAACTACACCTGAATTATTCTGTGGGTTGGCTACTGATGACATTCGAGAATTTGTCAAGATTTTGAAAAAGTCTTACCCAAATAGACCATTGTATGCTGTTGGTGTTTCCTTTGGTGCAACCATGATTGCCAATTACATTGCAGAGGAAGGTCCAAAGTCCCCATTCGTTGCTGCTGCTGTCTTGTCCAATCCATGGGATTTAACTGATTCTGCTTACCGTATTGAAACTCGTTGGTTATCAAACAAGTTATTCTTGAAAAACGTTGCAGGCTTCTTGACTAGAATTTTAAAGTCAAATAGAAAGGCTTTGGAAGCCTCTCCATTTTTCACAGAAGAAAAGTTTAATGCTAGATATAACTCTACTGTGGAATTTGACAACACTTTTACAGCTCCAATGTACGGTTTCAAGACTGCCTTTGATTATTACAGAGCTGCTAGTTCTGTTTCCAGATTGAAACATGTCCACGTTCCACTATTGGCTATTAATTCTGAAGACGATCCAATTGTTGGTGTTAATTCTATTCCAAAGTTGGATGCTGCTGCCAATCCATACGTTGTTTTGGTTAGCACTACTCTTGGTGGTCATGTTTCCTACTTACAATCAGATTCTGGATCCTGGGCTGTTAGAAAAATTGGCCAATTTTTCAAGACTTTCCAAGATACTATTGACGTTACAAAACCTGTTGTCACTGATTACAAAGATCCTGTTTCCAAATTTGACTGTAAGTTGAAGAACACTATATAAATAAAACAAATGTACTTATAATGTATAAAAGGATAAACTGCAATATATATTAGAATCTATCCTTACATAGTATGTAGTATGATGTACAATATTATTATTTATCACCTGCTTCACCTCTTGACTGGGTCCATTCAGTAGAGCCACTTTGTCTTGGTAAAGAAGCTTCCGTTGCTGAAGTTGTATAAGATGGCTGCTTAATACCATTTAATTCTCTGTATTCAACATTGTCCTCAATCAGCAACTTATATAACTCATCATCTGTCTTATGTGTTCTCAGTTTACGATTCAATAACTTTGTTTGCCTTTCTAGTTCAGTTTCAGAAATTTTATTTCTTGGTAATGCTTTATCTTCATCAACAATATAACGTTTGCTAACATCAGCAATACCATCGATACTAAATCCAATAACATAACTCATTTTCTTACCCCAACCTTTATTGTATAACGTTGGATTATCAAATGCTTCTTCACAAGAATCAACATGGATCCATCTTTTTTGGAAATCAGAATATATTTCACACCAAACATGATCTTCAGCATTCCAAATATATCTTGTTCTAATACCTAAACTTCTTAAAATTAAACAAAAACAATTGGCCCACTCACCACAACGACCATTACGTGTTTCCAATAGCTTAACGGGATTATTATATCTTGGAAATCTTATAATTTCATGAGATTTTTCACATCTATAAATTTCAACAGTATGAGCTTCACCTTCTTCAGTTTCTTGACGAGTTGGTTTATCAACACCAATTGCAACGGCTTTACCTTGTGCTTCAGTAGTTTCAGGCTCGTTTGTCCATTTGAAGAAGTCATGTTTAAACCAGTACAAAAGTTCCTTAACTAATAGATCGGTATATCCAAATTTTTCCTCTTGGCCAGCTTGTTTTTGTTCTTCTTGCTCTTTCAGTCTCTTGTCCACGCCTGCATATATCTTTTCCAGATCAATTGTAGACAATGCAATTTCTTGACTTGTTGGGTTTTCATATTTGTTTACAGCTTGTAAGTGGTGGATTAGTTGACTAACGAATGGTGAAGATGCAACGATACGCTTATTTGCCGCTTCTCTTTGGCACGTTCTCTCATGAGAGACAATACGTTGTTTGTATCTGTTGTTTATTGTTTTGGCTAGTGCTTCGTAATCAATTGGTGGCATTTTGTTGTAATTTGATATGATTCAATTTGTAGTTATCGTTGTTGATGTTGATGTTGATGATAATCTAATAAGTGGCACAGCTTCGATTCCTGTGGGTGAAGGAAAATGAGATGAATGAAATACTAGAAGGGTGGCTTGATGGCAATTATACACAATACTTATGAGTATAGCATTTAATATAGATCATTGCATATAGGTAGTAAATAGTAAATAGTAGTACTTACTCGTATACTTTAAAAATACCCTCGGAATTGTTAATCCGGGTAAACCAATTACCCCGGAAGTCGTTGTTAAACACGTCGTCCAAATTGGCAACTTTTTTGTAACAACAGATCAAAACACACAACTGAAGAAGAGGAAGAAGAAGAAGAGTACGTGGCATATTTGGTATCATACTCATCGGTTGTGTTATACTTGTACTACTTCCACCACATATCATATACGATATATCACATCTACATCATTTCACAAATTAATTTCAAATATCAATAATAATATAGTCATTATACAATCATCATGAGTGCTCCTGCTGCTGCTAGACAAGTTGATCCAATCACACTTAACATCGCCAACTTCTTACGTGACAATGCCACCTTAAAACAACGTACTGGGTCTCTTCAAGGAAATGCCGTTGATTTTTTCAGATTGAAAAGAGCTGTTCGTGCTTTACTTTCTGATGAATACAAGAAGAAACAAGAAAACCCAAAAAACAACCTTCCACCAATCCCAGATGAACAACACGCAAAGGTTGCATTCGTTCAATTGATTAAAAACCAATTGGTGCTCCCTGGTGAAAAATTAACCACTGCCAAAGCAAGAGAAAACCATCTTGTGCCAAAAAAGGGTACTCCATGCTTCATACCTCTACAAAAGGCTGAATTGAAACCAGATGAATATTACTTGTGGTTTTACAAGAAGAAAAACCCATTGGAGTACCTGATGGGGTTGGGTATTGTCGTTGCTATCTTCACTTTGATTTTGTTCCCATTATGGCCATTGTTTATGAGAAGAGGTGTTTGGTACCTATCAATGGGTCTATTGGGCTTCATTGCCTTGTTTTTCGTGATAGCCATCATTAGACTAATCTTGTTTGTCATAACTTATTTTGTTGCAAGCCCAGGTTTATGGATTTTCCCAAACTTGTTTGAAGACTGTGGGTTTATTGATAGTTTCAAGCCATTATATGAATGGAATCATCCAAAGGTTAAAAAATCTAAAAAGTCTAAAAAATCTTCTGCTCAGTCTCCACTAGAAAAAGTTGAATCTGCTGCTACCACTACTACAACTTCTGCAAAACCATCTGAAACTACTCAAGTTCAACGTAAAGGTAAGGTCACTCTTGAAGAGCTTGACGAATAAATAGTTTCAAAAAAATAAAGGAAAAAGGAAAAAGGAGACAAGTTTACTTGTGATCTGGGTACACTACACCACAACACTACTCTACAGGTTTTCTTCCTACGTATATAAAACTAATCAACCGAAACAGATATTCATGTTCATCTTTGTAGTCGTCAACATCCCAACACCAGTTGAATGGAGCCAAAAATTGTACAACTTTGAGATTTGAGATACTACAACATCATAAAGAACAAAGGACAATAGAGAATAGACAATATTATACAATGTTAAATGCACGTCTTCCACGCTTGGCTCCAATATTGAGATCATTCAAGAGATACAACTCGTATATTCACCAAAGATTTGCAATCGATCAACAAGAACTAAAGAAAGATTTGGAAGAGCCTTTAGTTGCTCATCTAACTAAGCGTGGGCTGATTGCCAATTGTACTCATGAAGAATTAGAAGGTATTCTAAGCAAGGCGAAATTGGGTCTATACTGTGGTGCTGACCCAACAGCTATCTCTTTGCATTTGGGTAACTTACTGCCATTGCTTGTCTTGTTGCATTTCAACGTAAGAGGTCATCATATTACCGGGCTAGTTGGTGGTGCTACGGGTGCTGTTGGTGATCCAAGTGGTAGAACCACTGAGAGAAGTTCCATGGCTGATGACACCAGATTGAACAATGTGGATAGTATCAAGAATCAAATGTCCAATTTCTTTGAAAATGGTGTCAAATACGTTAAATTCTTGAGTTTACAAAAAATCATTGAACAAGGTGAAATCACTACAAAGAATAATTATGATTGGTGGAAAGATATTACAATGTTGGAATTCCTGGCTAAATATGGCCGTCATATTAGAGTTTCCCAAATGTTGGCTAGAGATTCCGTTAAAGGTAGATTAGAATCTGAAAATGGTATTGGGTTTAACGAATTCACTTATCAAATTTTACAAGCTTATGATTTCTGGCACCTATTCCGTCATGAAAACGTTTCCATTGAAGTTGGTGGTAATGATCAATGGGGTAATATCACTGCTGGTATTGATTTGATTACTAGACTACGTTCTGTTTTGAAGCAAACCCATAAGAAGGACAAGGAATTGAAAAGACTTGCTGATAGATCTGCATTTGGGTTGACCGTTCCATTATTAACAACTGCATCAGGTGAAAAGTTTGGTAAAAGTGCAGGTAATGCTGTTTTCATTGATAAGAACATCACGCCAAGTTTTGATTTGTACCAATACTTTATTAAAACTCCTGATTCTGAAGTTGCGAAACTATTAAAGATCTTCACATTCATTCCATTAAAACAAATTGAAGATATTATGGAAAAACATATGAACGATCCAACTCTACGTTCTGCCCAAAGAATTTTGGCCAACGAAGTTACTGATCTAATACATGGTGTTGGTGCTGGTAAGGATGCAGCATTAATCACTACAATTTTGTACCCATTGCCAGATGAGCCATACCCAGATTTTAAAACCATTCAATTGATTGAAGCCTTCCAACATGCAGGTATTCTAAAGACCTTGCCAAAAGCTGAGTTTTCAGGTAAGCCATTTAGTGTTCTAGTTGCTAAACTACAAGAATGTTCCAAGACTGAAGCTCGTAAATTAGTTGATAACGGTGCAATCTATTTTGGTTACGATAGAATAAGAGTTGATAATGATGATATGCTTCTAAGTGATGCTCATTTGATTGATTCCCAATTGTTGCTTCTAAGAGTTGGTAAGGGTAAATATCATGTCATTAATTTTGTCTAATTCTCATCTGGTTATCCATGGATCATTCATCCGATTCTCCATAAATCTGTACATACACTTAATATACCAATAGAATAATATATATAACTTACACTTTCACTTCCATATTAGGAAGTCAAGAACTTTTTTAAACTGGATGATGTAATCGGTTCGTTTCCCTTGGAACGACTCCTTAAATCTATTTCACCAAAACAAACGACAATTTGTAAACAACAAACAATATCAATATTAAAAAACACAACACAATGTCAGCTGAGTTGTATCCTGACGGATTGGTGGACTATATCACAGAAGAGTTGTCTTATCAAGGCTCAACTGGAGTCAAGTTGGACAAGCTTTGGGATATTGTTGCTAAGAAATTTCCCAATATCTCGACTGATGAATTCTTAAAGCGCGTCATATTCTCATGGTTGAGTAAGAATGAAAACATTGAGTTCATTGATCCAAATCATAATAACGCGACAGTCACTGATATCAATAAGCTGAACGTTGAAGATGTATCTGCTAGTGACTTTCTAATTAAAGTTGTGGATGAGTATCAATGGATCACATTAACTGGTTTCCCGCAGAAAAACAATACTATTGGTGCGTCAGCTTTCCAATTATTAGTTGAGATTGCTAAACATAGAGAAGAAGGTATTGATTCGCTGACTTTAACCAAGACTACTGGTCAAGATGCTAGAAGTTTGACGGCTAGAACTAAAGTGTTGAGTCATTTGGTGAAAAGAATTCAAATTATCAAGAACGGTAGAAAGTTGGGGTTATTCATCTTGAATAAATTCTATCAAGCTGAAAATGTCAGTGGTGTTATTAAAGGTGAAAGTACAGAATATTTGATTAATATTAAAGATTTGAGATTCAAAATTATTACTGCCTTGAAGAATGCTAAAGCTGGTATTAGAGAAATCAATGACTTGAGAAGGGAATTGGAGTTGGACAAGACTCCAAGATTAAAAAGGGTTTTTAAATCATTATATGGATACTTGCAATCTGTTGGTTATCTTGAAAAGGTTATTGTTGTTTCTCCTTCAGCTCCGACAAAGAAATTTAGATCTTTAAAATTTGTTAAAGAATACATTGAAGATTCCAATGAAGAAGATTTAGATGAATTGGAGTTGGATCCAAATGATGAGTTGATTGATGATGAGATTAAAGAAATGGATGATGATTATCAATCAACAACTTTGACGAATGTTGAAAATATGGAAATTGTTAAAGAATCTGAAGAAAACTTATCTGTTCCAGTGTTCAACAAGTTTTATCCAGTTCAGAATCAAATATGGGAACTCGTTGACCAAAGTGGTACTACTGGTTTACCATCAACTGAATTAATCCAAAATCTATTTGGTGTTGGTTATACACGTTTGTTCACAAAACTTGTTGAGATTTACACATCTGGCAAAGAACCTGCATATCTTTCCAAGTTTGCAATTGCAAGATATTATGATTTTGAAGGCAGAACCAAGTTTTATAGATATTTGTCCAAACCAAACTTTTTACAATTATCAAACAAGAAGTTTGAAAATTCCCCTTTACCTGTTTTCAAAAAATCAAAGGCCACCATTGCTTCTCTCAACAAATCCAAACATATAAACATGTCTTCTGGTGTTGCTATCAGTAGCACTCGTGTTTCATGGAGTGGGTTTGGTACTGGAGCTCCAGTAGGGAGACCAAAGGGGAAGACGTCCAGATCCACACCTTCTACTATTGACAATGATGGTACCGAATCAAGCACACCAACCAAGAAGAGAGGTAGACCAAAGAAAGGTGAGGTTAGAACCACAGCTTCAAAGAAGCAAAAGACCACCGAAGTTTTGGAAGCACCACCAATAACAGCTAATGATATTACACCGACTGTTGTTCCAGGTCATAAAGCTGTTGCTGCTGCTGCTGCTCGATTGGTCGAGGAAGTGGATAAACAACCGGAGACAGAATCAACAACCAATGAATTACAGAAGGATGGTTCTTTATCAGCACGCTCTTTTGAATCGGAATTAGTTGATGATGCAAATGAAGATGCTATAATGCCTGATGCTGGTTCTGATATCGACAGAACACAGGCATCTCATTCACTAGCGGAAAAAGCTCTTAACACTATTGAAGGGGATACAAAACCTGTTTTGATGCTTTCAGATTTACAAGCAAGTTCTTTTAAAGCTATTGAAAGATTGAAAGCCTTTTTAGAACTTTTGCAAGAATCTGGTGGTCTTCGTAAAGATGATATTGGATTCTTAATTGATATTAGAAACAAGTTAGGTTATAACGTTGACAAAAAGACAATTAAGAAAGATGCAGCCTCATTGGTTAAACAGCAAAAAATACGTGAAGAATCAATCTTTGTTGGTCGCGAGAATCCAGTTGCTGTCACTTTATTCATCAGAACTGATGCTTCCCCAGAAGCTGTTGCAGAAGTTAAGAATCAAATCAAAAGTAAAGATGTTCCAAAATATACTTTGAAGAAACTACCAGAAGTTAGCGGTGTCCAAATTGATTTTTTCAGTAATGAATACAAAGAATCATTCAACAAAGCTCCTGAACCAAAGAAACCAAAGCCAACAAAACCAAAATCAACAAAACCAAAAGTTTCTGCCGAACTGAGTGATGCTATTGCTTTGTCTCCAGCTCCTGCAAAGAAAGCAAAAAAAAGAAAATCAACAAAAGATAATATTGATACTGGAGAGAGTAAAGAAAGCAAAGAAAGTAAACCTGATAATTACCAACAAATTAAATTTGATGAGACTTTAGCTGGTGTTTTGGGTTTGAGAAAAATCAAGCCGAAGAAGACGCCATCGAAGAAATCTGCTGATGCTGAAGTAAAAAAGCCGGATAAAAATGATGGTAAACGTCAAAGATCAAACTTTAGAAAATCAAAAATGTTCAAGCATTTAACCAGTTCAGATACAATAGCTTTGTTTAAGGCTGTCATGATTTCTAAAACTGTTAAGGACAATGTCATTATGTGGGAAAAGATTGCAGAGTTATTTGATAACAATGTATCTGTTGATCTTTTGCAAAGAAAATGGCCTAGAATTAGAATGCTTGTTGGTCCAAATGGTACTAGAATTGCCAGACGTAATATAAAGAAAATTTTGATCAATGGTGTTAAAGATGGTGCAGTTACTATACAAGACCTGGAGGATTTAGAATTGGGTAAATTGGTTAAATACTGTCAAGACGTTGAACTATCAGGTAATATTGAAGAGGATAATGGAAAATTATATGCTAGAATTGAAGATAACCATGAGGCTTACAAATTTGTTAAGACCAATCAAGTTGATTATAATCCTCAAGCTTATAGTAACTCTATGGTTCAAAGAGAACAAATTTTGGTCAATACCACATTTGCTATTTCTGATGAAGACTCTAATGATGAGTATGAAGAAGAAGAAAATGGTGATGATGAATCTGTACTTGAACAGAACAAGGAAGATGAAGCTTTGGAAGATAAAGAGGAGAAAATCAGAAAGTTGATTATTGCAGTTCTTGCAAGTGGTGCTGGTATTGATATCAAGAACTTGACAATCTTACAACAGTATGGGAAAGAGGAGATTAACAAGGTTTTACTTGAGATGACACGCAACAAGGATATAATTATGATGTCCAATTCCAAATTGGTGTTGGGTGATCGTATCAAAAGTATTTTGGATGATGAAACATATGGTTTTTCATTGTTAAAAGTGAATGAGTTTCAACATGTTTTGAAAGACGTTGTTGAGTCTAATAAAGGTTTAGTTTTGAATACTTTATTTGATAATGCGTTTATGGTTCCAATTATTGAATTGATCAAAAAGAATGCTTTGAATATAACTAGAGTTGATCATTACAGAAGAGAAGTTATGACTGGTTATGAGGCTAGAACGTTGGAAAGAGAAAAATTAAGTTGTGATATCGTTTTGGACAAGGGTGAATCCATCAATGAGATTTCATCTTCAAAAACTGTTCCTTTAGTTCCGGTTGGTAAACCATGCTCTTATGTTTGGGTTGATACTGAAGGTAAGATTAACAAGGATGTTTGGAAAAAGGTTTTAAGATGTGTTGTTTTAGCAATTCTATCAAGTCCGGGTATTAATATCAGTACTCTTCACAAACAAGTTGCACCATTGTTGTCAAGATCAGATTTGAAGAAAGTTGTTGACTGGCTTGTTGAGGCAAAGTCTTTGAAGAAAGGTGATAGTGATGGGTTATGGGTTCTTTCAGAATGGTATCTTCCTCTTTGAGTGAAACTACGATGTTTTATTGTTATTTGTGTTTTGTTATTCAGTGTGATGTATTTTAGTTTCTATTTTTTTCTATGTATAATTTCTTTTAACTTGTGTTAGTATTAATGATGTGTTTTATAAGTACAACTGACTAGGGTTGTTTTCAGCAGTGTAATATTAAATATTTTAATTAATTATCTATCTAGCTATAAGTGTATTTTGACGTACATGCAGTTTAATATTAATATTATTATAATATCTTGATCAGTCGACAATATTTCTTTAGATGTTCACCCAATATAATATAACAAACAATATTGATAACTTAGTAAACATATGGAATGAACAAATAAGGGCATTTCTTAATGTATTCTTTCCAGTCATCATGCATGCATACTTCAATTCACATTTTCTTTGATCTCTCAAAGCTCTATGGACCAAGACAACAAAGAAGAAAACAGGGAAGAACCAAGGCAATGGAGAAGCAAAGCCGCAAGCTAGAGCCCAAACCAAAGCTAGAATATAATTGGCAGTGTTATGGATTTTTCTAGCCGCTTTATACCAACCATCACATAACAGGTAAGAACCTCTTTTAGTCTTGATATACTTTGGATTATGCAAAATTTGGGCCTTGAAGTGAGGGAAAGTGTATCTAACATTCAAATCACCAGATAGTTGTTTTCTAAAGTAATTCTTTTGTGCGTTGGCTGTGTCAAAGACGTAGTAAGCGATACAGTAAACAACAAAGAGGGTGATGTTGTACATGTATGACCAACTGTATTCAGCAGGGTCATGATAACTCAAGTATAGAGTACAGTGACAATAAGTGAATGGGACACCAGCAATGTTCCAGAAAATTAACATGAAACCGAATTTTTCATAAGCCATATCCCAAGTTGGAACAATCAATTCTTCACCCTTTGCACAAGCATTAGCATAGCACCAGTGAGCAAACAGGATGATTGCCATTGGACCAGACAGGTAACCATAAGTTTCATATTGTCTTAATGAAGCAGCAAGGCTAATGAAAAACAAAGTAAACCAAGGTAGTCTAACTTCAAAGAACATTTTCAAATCCAACAAACCAATTCTTGGATTCAATGGGGCACCCATAAACCAGTCATAGATCCAATTACCAGTCATTCTATGATAGTCATGAGAGATGAATAGAGTGAATAGAAACAAACCAATAGCGAAAGAGAAACCAACAATAATTGCTGCAGTCATGATTTCCCCAAACAAGTCAAGAATAGTGTATAATGGGAAAATACCAGTGAAATGCAGCACCACAGCAATGACAATACTGGTGTAGAACGACCACAGTGCATTACAGTAGTATGGCAATTGTTTGTTTTTCAAATGGGTTAGAGGTTGACCCTTGGTCCAAACACCAGGCAAAGTGTAGTAGAAGAATGCTTGAACAAAGATAAAAGTCAAAAAGATTTTCCAAGCTCTGCCACTTGGAACACCGTAAACTAAAAAGATTTGATGCAAATGTTGAACAAACTCTGAATGTTTCGCCCTTTGCAGGTGTTGGGAATTGTAAAATTCAGCACCGATCCACATGTACGGTGTACCACATCAACAATGGGAAGCCAATCATCATACTACTGACACCAAAAGTACCACCAAACTCGTATTGAATTTCTTCAGGCTTCAAAAACTTGCCTTGGGGCAATCCGCCTTTGTCAACAGCAGTGTTCTTATTCGATTCAGACTTGGACATCTTGTGCTTTCACAGTGACTCGTGAGTCTAGTTGAATTGATTTAAAGTTAATTGTTGTTGAATGACAAATGTTGATCTGTGTGTGCTCAATGTAATATAGTGTTTAGTTTCAAATTGATTAGGGTTAAAATTAATCTCGTATAGTTAAAAAAAAGTGCATTAATATAATATGTACGAGGCTTTCGGCCGGATATAGTTTAACAATAATGAAATTATGCATGAATATGCATGTAAATAGGGAGTCAGGACTCGTCGTAATTTGTAAAGACGTAATCATCTTGGCTACCTAGGTACATAGTACCATTATGTAGTATGGCCTATGTCCAATGTACTATGACCATTGTCCACTACATAAGTCTGGATGGTAGAAATCGCCATGATCGCCGGTGTTAGCGGATTTAGACTAATAGTGTAACGTTGAGCGCACTCCATTAATAATTGATATCTACACCATAGAAATGTCTACATGACACTTGTTCGTTGAGCCAATTATTAATCAATTGATATCATATGTATATAAATACCACTTTCAATCCGCTTTTACTGGAAGTAATTTAATAGTCAATACATACGTACTCACAAACCAAAATACAATTATTAATATGGTCGTTTATTTCATTACTGGTGGTAACCGTGGTATTGGTTTCCAACTTGTCAAGTTATTATCTCAAGATTCTTCCAACAAAGTCATCGCCAGTGCTCGTGATGTTTCTGGTGCTACTGAACTAAAGGCTTTACAATCCGAGCCAGAACGTAACATTGAAATTGTTACTCTGGACGTCTCTGATTCCACTTCCATTGACAAATTGGATGCTCAATTGGAAACCGTTGCTTCTGAAGGTATTGATATTTTCATTTCTAATGCAGGTATTGCCAAAGTTATCAGACCAGCTTTGCAAACTAGCAAAGAACAATGGGTTGATCATTGGACCATCAACACTTTGGGCCCAATCTTGGTTACACAAGTTGTCTATAAATATTTGAAATTGAAAGAAACCAGAAAAATATTTTTTATTTCCTCCCTTGCTGGGTCCATCACTGGATATTTACCATTCCCAGTTTCAGCATATGGGTCATCCAAGGCTGCTTTGAATTACATTGCTAAAGAGTTGAGTGTTGAATTGGCATCAGAACATTTCACTGTCATTCCTATACACCCTGGTGCAGTTAATACTGATATGAATAGAGCGTCTATGAAACTTTTAACCCCAGAAATGCTTGCAAATCTTCCTGAATTTGAAACAATGGAACCAGAAGAGTGTGCAAAGGCCATCTATGGAAACATCATTTCCAAAGTTACTGAGAAGGACACTGGTAAATTTCTTGACTACACCGGTAAAGAGGATGATTATTAATTGATTGTATATTTGCTATAATTATATGTACTGTTTTTCTTCCATTATCACGTACACTTAAGCATATGATTGTTGTGTTTCTGTCATTTCAACCTCTTGTGCTTTTTGTTCAGCCTTCTAGTTTTTGCATCAACTCTGGTGTATATTTCTTTAACTTCAACTTCTAAGTTCTTTTAAAACTTTATTTTCATATAAATCCTTTACTCAAATAATGACTGCTCTCTCTGTAGTTTGTAGTTTGTACTATCATATTGCTGTATTATCATGTATCTGTACATATGGTTGCATGTGTATGCAGTCTTAAATGTGTTACCCGTGTTTGTAAAAATTTGGTGATGAGCTGCTGCTTATTGTCGGAAACTCAAAGAAAACTGTATAACAAATCATTATTAAATTCAATTGATCATAAATTATATACTTTATTCAAGTTAGTTCACTATTTATATACTGCACGTCATGCCTCCAGTTCAACAAGTTCAATACGGTCAACAACAATCCAATTTTGACAAGTTCAAGATGGGTGCCATGATGGGTACTACTGTTGGTGTTGTTGTTGGTGTTTTATTTGGTGGGTTTTCCATCATTACCCAAGGGCCAGGTCCAAACGGTGTCATGAGAACATTGGGTCAATACATTGCTGGTTCTGCTGCCACTTTTGGTTTATTTATGTCTGTTGGTTCAGTTATTAGATCCGATGACTCTACTTCCGAATACTTGCAAGGCTACCAACCACAAAACATGGCTGAAATGAGAGCTTTGGCTAGAGCCAGATTTGAAACCATGCAAGAACAGATCAAGAGAAGAGATTGAGTCTGTCTTTGTCTCTTTATAAAGGAGTTTGCATCTGTTTAAAGTATATATTTTGGAGAACATTAATATGTTTTCTTGAAGAACAAGAACAAGAACAACTTAAAGAAGAAAAGGGTGAAGGAAAAGACTGTTGGTGGTGGTGATGATATAACTATTAGCACAATCACTGACGAGTAGAAATGTATTAATGACCGTTATATATATGAATTTATTATTTTTGATTGGTGAGAATATGTAAATCGACCTCTTCAAGCATTATAAACGTTATAAACTCGGTTGAAAATTGGTTATATGTATACTTAAGCTTGATATTACCATCCAAAGCCATCAAATGCATCAATTTCTGGCTCCTTGTCATCTCTTTTGCTTCAACCAGGTTGATTCTTCGTCGTCTTTGCCTGTTTGTTACCGACACGCCTCTGGTTTATCATGGAACCCCCATTTATAGGGAAAAAAAGACTCATAGAGCCAAAATAACTTGATTATACAATTGATTCAAAAGAACGTGAAGCTAGCTTAGTCTTCGCTGTTCCTCTCTCTTGCTGCTGCTGACTGGGATATCTCACTTCTAAGAATGTCAACTTATAGAAGCATCAAGTTCAATCAGGACTTTAGTTGTTTGTGCGTGGGCACTGAGAACGACTTTAAGATCTTCAATGTGGATCCATTTGGAGAGTGTTTTGAGTTGGGTACGTTGTGTTTATTGTGAATATTTATCTGGGTTGATATACTGACTGTTCTTCTTTTAGATACCGGTGCAAGTGTGTCTGAAATGTTGTTTTCAACCTCGTTAGTCGCTTTGGTTGGTGTGGGTAATAAACCAACTACATCTCCAAGACGTTTAAAGATAATCAACACCAAGAAAAGAGCAACCATCTGTGAATTGACATTCCCAACTACCGTTCTATCCATAAAACTAAACAGGAAAAGGCTTGTTGTTGTTCTTGTGGACCAGATTTATATTTATGATATCAGCTGTTTAAAACTGTTACACACTATTGAGACATCTCCAAATGAAAACGCACTTTGTGATTTGAGTGCAAGTGATGATTCAATCTTGATATATCCTTCTCCTGGGCCTAATGTTGCTTCTCCCTTCCATGATACAACAGTTTCTGCCTCAACTTCTTCATCTGCTGCTCATAAAGCAGGTTCGGCTAATCAACAGGAAGTTGGTACTGTTATCCTATTTGATGCCTTAAATATTGCTCCTTTGAACATCGTAAAGGCACACAAGACTGAACTAGCATCCATTTCTTTGAACAACAATGGTACTTTGTTTGCATCTGCTTCTACAAAGGGGACCATCATACGAGTTTTTAATACCCTGTCTGGTAACAAGGTTTACGAATTTAGAAGAGGTTCTTATACTGCATTAATTCGTGGGCTAACTTTTAACTTGAGCTCAACGTTATTAGCAGCCACTTCAGACACAGAAACTGTTCACATCTTCAAATTGGATAATAATAATATGTCTCCGAGTGAGGCTTTGACTGCTAGTTTGGAATCTGATGCAAACAGTAATAGTTTGGATAACAATGATTTGAATGATGATACTACCACTACTGATAGTAATAATAATACTGAAGCTGAACTTCTTGAGAATAATGATGCAGATCAAGATGATCATGATGATGAAAATGATGACGATGCTGTAAGGGAATTTGAAAATGATAGAGAAGAGCACCTTATTCCAAAATCGTTCAAAAGCAATGAAAAGATTGAGCCAAAGCGAAAACCATCATTGACTGGGAAATTATTCAAAAGGTTGCCAAAAAACATTTCATCCATTTTGGAACCATCAAGAGATTACGCCTTTTTAAAAATACAAAACCATCAGAAGGAAATTAAGAATGTGATTGGGTTCAATGGGAAGAATGTTTTGGTTGCAAGTACTAATGGCTCGTTATATATCCATGCCATTCCTGAATCTGGTGGTGAATGTGTGTTGGTGAAACAGTATCAATTAGAATAAGTGGAGGTGGAGTTTATGTGGTTTTGTGATTTCATCGTTTCTTGGTGATTGTTTTGTTACTTGTTGCTTTCATGCTTGATCTATAATCTATTATAATTTGTGTCACTTTCTATGCGTTTTTCTGTTAATATTTTCTATTATTAAAAAGTACTGGTTTTCATGAGATGTAGATATGTGACTTTAATCCAGCTATTTTCTGTGTTTGAATATAAAAATGAGTAAACTAATTGTACTAAAGTCTAAGTCCAGCTTTATAGAACGTCGTCTGTATAATATATATTAATAATATGCCCATTCAACTCATCTCATCGATATTAGAATCTCCATTTTCACTATAACTGTTTGGATTTTCACGATATCAAAAAAAAAAGATCATTTTGATAAAACTATCAAATTATAATGAAAACTCGTTAATTCACCACTTGAAAAGACAATTCGCCATATCGTGACATCTGAAACAGTATCATTCATATTCATTGCAGATACATTCACAACAAGCTTCTGTTTATTCAGCTTTATTGTCACTCATTTCCCACCATACTCAAATTTCAATGAGTCACTATGATATTGAAGACGACAACAATCATATCGACTATTCTTCAGCTCTTCAAAGAGAGCACCAACGAGCAGCAAGATCCAAGAGCCTATTGGATGAAGCAACTATAGAAGCTTCTAATAGAGTGCAACGTGGTGAGTTTGTACGACCTGCTCTCAAGGCAAGAAATTCACAATATAACCATGATTTACTGTTTGATGTCCTGCCATCTTTTGAAATGTATAGAGATCTGAACTATACAACGCCAACTTCAAACACATTTGATGAGTATCTATTGGATAATAATGATAGTAATAGCAATGCTGATAATAGTGAGAATCAAAGAAATGGTTCAAGTTCAAGCACACCACAACTGCCTATGTATAACAATATTACAACATCATCAATATCTACACTCACTAGTGATTCAAACCTCAATAACTCAATTATTGATGATGTACATCTTTTGGAGTCTACAATGCCAACATCATCAACCAATTATTATATTGAACAAAACTTAATTGATCATTCATATTCATTGCCAGCAGTTTCCTCGCCAATAAAACTGGATATTTATGTTACAAAAGACGTCCCGGATCCCAATAATCCACAACCTTTGGAATCTTATTTGAAAGAATACACTTCTGGTGATATTGTTCATGGTTATATCATTGTGGAAAACACTTCTGACAGAATAATAAAGTTTCAAAACATCTTTGTTTCTTTAGAAGGTCAAATCACAATATTAGATTTTAAAACAAAGAAAAGAATAAGGAAAAGGTTTTTAAACATGATTGATATGAGTGCAAGCTGGAATTTTGGGTTCATTGTTCCATCATCAAACATAGATTATGTCCCATATGCTATTGATTTTGAAGGTTGCAGGTTGGGATTTGATGAAAAGAAAATACTCTGTCCAAAACTAAGATATAAAAAGTTTTTTGCCTTTAAACTTCCTTATACTTTATTGGACCATAATTGCAAACATGATCAAGAGCTGCATTTGTTGTTGCCTCCAAGTTTTGGTATCGATAAATTGAAATTTCCAAATCTAAAAGTTGATCCAACTCTTCATTATGCTCATCTATACAAGAATGGTACACCAGTGTTAACAAATGATTTATCCGGAAAGGCTTTATCAATTACCTATTCAATTAATTGTCGTGTGATTGGGTTTGAAAATGGTTTAGACTCTTCCAATAAACTGTTTAGAATGAAAGAAGTTGATAATTTCATAAGATTTATTCCTTTCGGGTTTGGTGTTCCATTGATTTCAGCAAAGAAAGACTTGGTGAGTCTGTGTCAACAAATTGAAGGGAGTTTGATAAATTCTGAATTAAATTTAAAACTTGTTACAGAGGGGCCTGAATCAGAAGACTTAAACAAGTTGAGAGAATCGTTGAAGTCGCAACAGTTGAAAATCAATTCCCAACATAATTCATCAACTTCAAAAATGAATTATGGATTCCCTTTAAGAAATAATGGAAATAGAAGCAGTGATAAAATGATTATTGAAAGTCAGTTGATTTATATCCAAAAGAGTGGAAAGTTTTTGAGTTCTTTTGTTAAATCTTCTTCTAATGGCACTTTTGCTGGTACCGGTTCTGGTTCTAGTGGTGGCTTGATTATAGCTACTTCAGAAGTGCCTAAAGATGGTTTAGCCTATTGTGCCCCATTTTTGATTCAAAAGGATAATACAATCGCTAAATTGAACAAGCCTGCCTTGGATAACCATGATCAATTATTTTCTCACTTATCATCAACTGAAAAGAAAGTTTTGAACATTTTAAAGATTTCATTAAAATATATCCCATCAAATAACAAGTTGATCTCAGCACCACCAAAAATTAACAAAGTCAATGTCAAGCTTGTTGCAATGAACTTGTATTCTCCATTTTCTATTCCAATCAAATTATCTTCAGAATTATTTTTGAAATCTAATAATAATTCTCAGCTAGATGAATCCATTCAAAACAAGTTTCAAGGTTATTATAATCAATGGGAAGGTCTTGCTGAGAAGTACAAAAGTGCAGGGCTGACAAATTTGGGAAATTATTTTGATCCATCCCTCGTTCTTGATGTTAAATCTATAAAGAGTCTAAAGACTGAGCTTCATGATATCACCGGCTTACAAGCTCAAATCAGGGAAGAGAATATCAAATGGAAACATGTGGCACAGAATACACAAGAAAGTGATTATTTGGAAAGAGAATTGATTATTGATCTAGCAATGGTGGAAAATGTTGTTGAAACTATTGTTCCTACTTTTCAAAGTTGTTTGGTTTCAAGACTCTATTATATAAATGTTGAGAGCTTTCAAGAATGTCGGTTCTTTATATTTGAACATTCCTGTTCGTGTCAGAAGATTTGGTGATGAGACGAGTTGATTTATAACCCTCTAAACCAACTCCAAAGATTAAATAGTTTTGGTATTATAAATGATTGTTGATGAATGATTTGATATGTAGAGAGACTAGGCCATTTTATTGAGACTTTTGGTCTTGCAATTCTAAATCAAATTTGAATACAGAAATTTAGTGAAAATACTTGTGTTGTTGTTGACCAAATTGAAAAATATATTGGAAATGTTTTCTATAAAGTTCTTATTCTCCTGCTCTTCCAAATCTAACTGTGCCACTTTGTATTCACTTCATTTGTACAGGGTTCTCAGTCCCAGTTTAGTCCCGAACTCAGACCCAAAAGTCCTGATTTTACACCACCAAAAAAATTGATGAAAACAACGGCAAACGGATGGAACTGATTACAGTGATTCTCGATAATTAAATCACAAAACTGCAACACACCACAAAACCACAAGGGTCCTGTGTGCTCTTTATATTTTCATTGCCAATTATATTCATCATCATCCGTTAATATTTCACATTCAGAATTACATTTGCCTGGAAGCGTGCTTTTCGCTTGGACAATCTAAGCTAAACTAAAGAGAGACAGAATTGCATTGATATGTTTGGCTTGGTAAAATCAACATCTTCATCTGGTCCTACGTATTTTGACATAAGGTATTTTATTACTTTGAATGCGCTCTCTTGCTTCGTTTTTTTAAACTAACACTTTTTTTTGTTTTTAGGATCAAATCCACCTATAAGAACTTGGTTATTGTTCGAGGTTCGCTTTATGATTCACCATCAGTAATGATATCTGGACATTTGGTGTTTTCGCTTCCAGAATCGATCACAGTCAAGAGAATAGGATTGACTCTCACTGGGAAGTTTAAACTTGATTTCTTAGAAGTGCTAGAACACCCAAAGACTACTGTTTCAAATCCAGTGAAACAAGAAACCACCATATTTGAAACATATTGGGAAAACTTGCTTGTTAATTCAGAAGGTGTGATACGAATAGGTAATAATGATTATGAGAGCAACTACGGCAGTGGTCAGAACAGCAATATAGATAATAATAGCAATAGCAGCAGCACTTCGTTATCAAGCAGGCATGAACCATTTTTAAATTTAAAGAGAAACAGTACTCCAGTTGCATTACAATTACCGGAAACTGGTGTTTCTGGTACGCCATTTGAAGATTTGGCAATTCCTAGCACAACTTCATTTGTTTTACCAGCTGGGAATTATGAACTTCCATTTAAAGCAATCTTGCCTGGTGATGTTCCAGAGACTATAGAAGGTTTATTAGCTGGGTCTGTTTTATACAAGTTTCAGGCAACTATTGAAAGAGGTGGGTTTAAATCTGCAATTCATAGATATAAATATTTCAGGATCTTTAGAACTTTATCTTCGGATAATATGTCACTTTCAGAAACCATGTCTATTGGGAAAAGTTGGCCTGATAAAGTCCAATATGAAGTTAGTATTCCTTCAAGGGCTGTTGCCATTGGTGGTATTACTCCTATAAATATTTTGTTGGTTCCATTAACCAAAGGTTTGAAATTGGGATTAATCAAGGCACAATTGATTCAGTATTATGCATTTAAGGGCCATACTGGTGATTTATACGATGATGAACAAGTTGTTCTTGATTGCACAATGAGAGAGATGGAGAATCGAGAATTGGATGATCGTTTAAATATTGAATCTTTTATTCAAGTTCCATCCAATCTCAAAAAAGTTACACAGGATTGTGATTTTAAGAACGATTTGATCAAAGTGCGTCACAAATTAAAGATCCAAATCAATTTGATCAATCCAGGTGGACATATTAGTGAACTGAGAGCAAATTTACCAATCAGTTTATTCATTTCACCAAATGTTGATATGACTGGTCGTCGTATTATTCTTGATAAGCATGGTAAGATCCATTTTAGAAAAGAAGAGGATAAATTGTTTGAAAGTTCAAGAAATCATTTCAATAGAGCAGCATCAGTCGCTGCTTTGCAAAACAATCGGGATAATAACAATGGGAATTTCAATGTTGTGAACAATGATACAGCACCACCAAACTATGATGAGCATGTTTTTGATAGGATTATTGATACTTCGAATAACAATAATTCCAGGCAACGAGCAGCACAAAGTCCGCCAATTGAGTATCAACCTGTCATGAGGCATGTTGATGGTGTGATGAATCCCAATGCTGCTGCTGAGAATAATATGGTTGATTCTTATTTTGGTATTCCACCAAATGCGAGCGCACCAGTTTCCCCATTATTGGACGCTATGCATAATAATAACTTTGGTGATGCTAATGTTGATGAGTTGATTGCGAGAAGTTCAAAGACTTTGAATTTCAACAATATTTCAGATGTTCCTTCGTACCAGGATGCCATGGAGTGTGATGATGATCCCAACCCAGTTGAAGGCTTTGCACCAAGGTACAATAAGCAGCAGCGTATATCGAATGCTATTGGCACTGGCACTAGTTGTGGGGATAACATTAATGAAGATTGTGCGGACGATGAAGCGTATGGTTCTGATATGAGTGAACAATCCGATATGAGATCAGATACAGATGCACCATTTGTGAGACCAGTGCCATCAGTCATCAGACCAGGCAACTTTAGAAGCACATCATTGAATAACATAATGCTACAACGATCCCAAGCTGGGAATCTCGACACAATTCCTACACGAAGTGCCAATTCCTCAACGACGAATCTGGGTAAGCTGGTGAACAAGACGTTGCTGCGAAAAGAGCGTCGATGACTCATGAATGAATTATAATTTACAACCACAAAACAATAATGAATGAATGTTAAAGAGATGTGTAGTAGTAGTAGTAGTAGTAGTAGTATGCCCCGCGAAAAGTCGGAATAGAGCCCACCCGGGAAACTCCCCTGAGTTTCGAGGGTCTTTGAATTTTTTGTTAGGCGATGTTTTTGCAGCGGCTAAAGAATAGCCAGTCAACTTCACCAACAACAACAACGACCAAAAGGCCACCAGGAAAGGCATCCAGCGAGCACACTGTACGTATCAGCAGCAAGACTGGCAGGCGGACCGTGAGAGAGACTGAGACTGAGACACCGCCATGTCCTCCATATCGCACATTCTGGCGCAGGACGCTCAGCAACAGCAAGAAGAGCCATTTAGCGCTGAAAGGGTTCCCCAGCACAGCAGCAGCTCGAGGAGTAGCGAGGCACTGCTCCAGAAGAGTGTGTCGTCTGGGCCCAGTAAGCAGAGCACCGCTACTGCTCCATCGCCCTCCACGACGTCTTATGGCAACGACAACGATTTAGTGCCACCAGCGGTAAGGCAGCACCCAGACACGAAGGCCGAGTATGAAGACAAGGTGGGCGCTAATATCAATGTGAATACGAATGCTAATAGTAATGACACCCACGGGAGTGGTGGGAATGGTGATATTATTCAGCCCAAGAACCAACAACAGCAACAGCAGCAGCAGCAGCGGAAAAGATCAAAAGTTTCCAGAGCTTGTGATGAGTGTCGAAGAAAAAAGATCAAGTGTGACGCTGTGTTTAGTACAACTTCAAATACCGTTATCCAGCCATGCACAAGCTGTGTGAAGAATAAAGACACTTGCTCGTTTGTAAGAGTGCCCTTGAAAAGAGGCCCCACAAAGGGATATGTCAAACAAGACTCCAGTATGACAAATGAACATAGAGAACGATCAAGATCTGCAACTTCAAGAACGTCAAGTGGAGGTCACTCACAGCTAGCTCAACCGTTTGGTTTAACTCAAGCTCAATTACAGCAACAACAGCAACAACAACAGCCATACTCTGGAATTACACTTCCTCCACTAACGTCTATCACCAATGTTGCATTCAGACCATTTCCATCTCAACAGCAGCAGCAACAACTACCATCTGAACCATCTTCTCCTGCAAGACAACAAAGGATGGACTCTATTCCACTGTCACATGTGCCATCTCCCCCTACAGGTTCCATCAACACGATCAACTCACAAGTTAATGTTCAAAATAATACCCCACAACAATCACAACAACAAGCTCCTATTGTTTCTATAATCCCACCAGGTCAAACTCAAACTCAGCAACAGCAACAACAAGTTGCAGCTTCTGCAGCTATTCCTCAAGGGTTGTTTTGGAAAGTTCCATACCAGAGCTCATTTGCAAGAAGAGGTTCAATAGAGTCAGTGTCATCATCTGTAGCTGGCTCTGATTCTTCTCCAAGGTTCTCATCTGCCGCTTTCAATTTCGTTCCAAGAAGCTATGAGTCTTCTGTTATAAGTGACTCCGATGATGATGTCGTTAGATCTGTAAATATGTCTCCAAGAGCCTCTATTGACATTAGAACAAATACAAGAAGTCGCTCAGATTCAGGTAATTTGCAAATCCCAACAAGTCCTGCAATTTCAACATCTTCTTTACAAAGTTTGAACCAAGGTTTGGCCAAAACACTGAACTTTAATGGTATTGGTATTCCTCAGCATGTTCAGCAACAACAACAACAGCAGCAACAACAATCCCAATTACAATCTGGAACAACACCATCTATTCTACCAGCTGTTCAATTAGGTATGCCACATCATCAGTTAATTGATATTTACTATCAACTTGTTCATCTAGCTTTGCCAATCCTACCTTTGAACAAACAGTCACTAAGCAACTTGTTAACAATTCCTGTCCCAATACAACCAAATAACAGTGAAATACATGAAGTTAACAACTTTGTTGTGCACTCATTTTATTTAAGTTTGGATTTATTGATTTCTACAATTTCTAGAACACCAAGTCCACCACATCAAATGTCAACCTCATTAAGTAGCATGTCTGAATTGTTGAATCAGTTGTTTACAAATATCTTCAAGATTATCAATAAGATCCAAGAGAATCCTGGACTTTATTCACAAAACATTACAATCCTACTCACTTCTTCTTTGGTCATTTTAAGTTATTGTGTTGTTTTACTTGGTGTTCGAAATGATATTTTTATTAGTTCAACAATTGCCATTTTTAATCAGCTCAAAGTGTTTAAGCTGTTTTGGGATAACACACATAGTGTCACTAATGAAAATTATGATGATTATAATTCTCTGTTGAAAAGACTATACATTGAAATAGATATTCTTGAAACTTTACAGGCATTATCTGTTGGTACACCAAAGACTTTTTCTATGGAGTTGAGTTTTGAAATTGTTGATAATCTATTTCCACCGGGGTTCACAGGGTTGAATAATGGGAATTTCCAAATTTCTAAAAATAATTTAAAACTTGGTTTAATATTGTCAAAATTTGCCCAGTTGAGAAATTTTAATAGTCCAGTGTTCAATTATCCCCAAGAAGAATTGGCTCGTTTGAAGAATTATCAAAAAACTACATTGGAAGGTGGTGATATCTTGGTCAGAAACTTGGAACAAGATTTGATTCCCCCATTGTTTTTGGATTATCTATTTATGAAGTTTGAATTTTTGGGATTCTTAAAAGAAGTTGCAATTAATTTCCCAAATATCCCATCATCTCCAAAACAAGGATTTGATGAAGAATTATTCTTGGATTCGCAGTTAAAATTGTCGAGACTGCTTAAGAAACATTTATCACTACAAGTTTCAATGTTATCTTCTGTCAAGAACACCACAAACTCACTTGATGGTAACAATGGGTCTACATTAATCTCACCATTCCTTCCATTGCTTTTCAGACAAATGATTAAGGTTGTTAATATAACTAAAGTTTCCATAAACTCTTTGAATTACAACAAGGAGTTAACATCCAGGATGTCCAAACAGTTGAATGAATTGATTAATGTCAACAACTATTTAAGTGTGATGAAACCATTCAAATTTGGTGATATGAACAACCGATTAGGATTTGAGTTTTCATCCGTTCATCTTAAATTTTTTGAAACTGATCTTAATGATGATAAGATTGATGGGTATGAAAAATTTTATCATTGGGTTCAATTAATGGGTGATTTGAACACTTTAGCTGAAAGAGAGTGCTCTGAAGGTTGGCATTGAGCTATTAAAATAAACAATTTAAAATGTTTATATATAAAAACCACATTTGAGCTGATGAACTATTTAATTTTGAAATCATACTCACTTTGGTTTTATTAATGTTTAATGATTTTACAGTTATTTAGTTGTAGTGGTCGCATATTATTGTTCAACACATTCACTTATAATTGAACGACGTCTGGTGATAGATTAATGGATAATGATATGCATGGTGTAGGTCTATTGGCGAAACAATATCATCAACGTCTAGAGAAATATAATTATAATTATTCTACGCGATATTATACAATTATATTTTTGGTGAATGCGTTTTAACGTCTTGATATATTAGGTTGTGATCAAATATTTGGTATAGTACTTATGTATTATAACTAGTAACATCAACTTTAATACTGTACAAATAATTCAAAATTAAACTAGGTGGTATAATAATTATAACCAGCTGGAACACTAGACGTCATGAGTGGATTATATTAAAAATATATATGTGTATGATGACACAAGTTGAGTAATTATGGGGGAACTTCATAAAGAAGTTAAGAAATTATGACTGCATAATAGTCTTTCAATATAGCAAAAATATTGTAATGTGTGGTAATAAATAGGTCATAAGTATAATAAATAAAATAAAAAAGAAAGATGAAAACAGTAATAACAATCGTCAATATAACGATAATAGTAATGATAGTTAAATAAACATATGAAGATCAGAGATGTAAGAAATGGGATATTAAGAATTGTAATCACACTAGAGTCTATGGGTAATCATGCAGAATAAAACAACGGTAGTTTTAATATACATTTTTAGTGAAAATAAAACACAATAGTAAAAAGGAAGGAAACAAATAAAGAAATAAAAACGCAATTAAAATGAATAAGTAGTAATGATGATGACTAAGATTAAGTTCCCCAATAACTCAAGAAGATGATAAAAGGTTATTGACAAACGTGATATGATGGTATGCAATGAATGAATATTGAATGTAATGATGAATGACATTGGAAATACAAAAAGACCAATGAAAAAACCCACAGTGTGTTATGTATGCTATATGATCATTGATTTTGGTTTTGGGTAAGTGTTCATTTTTGAAGGAGGCTTCATGTCAGCTTGTGGAGTCTCATCTTCTTCTTCTTCAACAATAGCATGGTCATCCTCATCATTACCATCATCATTATCATCATCGTCGTCATCTTCATCGGAATCATCCTCAGAGTCGGTATTGTCATCGTCATTATCATCATCATCATCATCATCACCATCATCTTCATCTTCATCGTCTTCATCAGTGATATCAGACTTTTTCAATTCAATCAATTTTTTGAGAACTCTATCTGCAATTGATTCATATGGAGCCATCCCACCCAAACCAACATCACCACACATCAAAACTTTTTCCACTGGTTGTAAAACTTCAACCCAAGGACAATCTTCTTTCAAGATTGATAAATGTTTTTTGGTCATTGGGTGAGTATACATCAATGTATTCATAGCAGGTGCCACCAATAAAGGTGTTGCAGGATTCCAACTGCGAATGATAGAAGTTAACAGGTTATCACAAATCCCATTTGACATTTTGGCCAAAGTGTTTGCAGATAAAGGAGAAATCAAAAAGATATCTGACCATTTTCTTAACTCTGCATGTAAGACAGGATCACCTGGTTTTTTGTTACCAAACCATTCATCTTCATCTCTCCATATTTTAACTTCAGTTGAAATTTTCAACCCTTTCAAGAAATGTTCAGCGCATTTAGTGACAACTAATTGAATAGAAACTTTGGAGGAACCAAAAATTTTGAACAATTTGTCAATAATTAAAGGTACTTTAATAGTAGCAACAGAACCAGTAGCACCAATCAAAATGTGAATTTTTTGATCATCTTGTTTTTGAAAGAATTCATAAAATGGAACTTGAGTAGTTGGAGTGGTGATAACCGCCTTTGTTTGTTTTTCTTTGATTTTCTTAGTGGCAGGAGCTGGAGTTGTGATAGTTGTTGCTGTACTACCGCTGTTATTATTATTAGGGTTTGTAGTAGTTGAAGAAGTGGTTGAAGCTGAAGATATCAATAAAGGGGAATCCAAAGATTGAATGTTTGTTGTACCCAGTGGATCAGCAAAAACAGGAGAACGACTTTTTATTGATTGTGGAGAAGAACTAGAAACAGCATTTGAGTTTTGTTGGATTTGTTGGAAAGGCTGTTGGAATTGGATTTGACTTGATGCTTGCTGTTGTTGCAACTGGTCAAATTGTTGATTTTGAAGTTGATTTTGAACAGGTGCATTAAATTGCAGGAAATCATAATTTTGATTAGAATTTTGTCTTGATGAGTTTGCAGAGGTTGCTGCACTAGAAATACTAGTATTTCTTGATGGGTTAGAGGTTGCTGGAGTTATGACACCAGGTCTTGATAATTTGAATTGAGTAAATTGAGAATGGGGGTCTATACCATTTGGGGAATGTATAGCAGCAGCACTAGTTGGAGAAGTGATTGCAACACCAGCAGCCATAGGAATTTGAGATGTTTCAATAGATAAACCTTGATTATTGCTTGTTGTTTGGGAAGAATGTGGAACAGCACTATTAGGAGAATATTGTTGCTGAGTTTGTTGTTGTTGCTGTTGTTGATGTTGAGCCACTTGTTGTTGCAATTGATGTTGCAGAGCATTAACTTGAACAGAAGATGGTCTAGCGCTAATAGAACCACGATGAGATCTTTCAATTTGGTCCGGAACTGTGAACGAAACTGTTGTGTATTTGTTCATTGAAGTTGTAGAAGCCGATATTGATATTGGAGCTTTTGCAGGGGTTTTATTTTGGGGCAGAGAAGGATGTGTTGCAGTTGAAGAAGTAATTGGAGTTACTAGATTAACACTTGCAGATGCAGGTTGAGCAATAGGAACAACAGAAGTATTCAACTTCAATGCAGGACCATGTGGAGCTTGAGCAGCTATTGTTGTTGTTGGTTGTTGTGGTTGTGATGATGAAGATGAGGCGGTTTGAGCGCTCTTTAGAGGCGAATAGCCTGTCTTGTTCAATATTGAAGGCTGGGATCTTGAAGGCTCTGACATTGTAAAGTTTGAAAGTACTGAAAGAACACACAATAATTCTTCTATTGCTTCTTTTCTTTGACTTGTCTCCTTCACCTAATAATAATAATCACCAAATATGATGGCAAACACACCAAATGTGACAAAACAAACAACTGGAAATTGGCTGCGCACAAAAGTGGTTCGAAAGCAGAAACAAAACTGATCAGACGTCTGATATGTCGTGTCGCGTGTGGTCTCAATGGGATATGAACAACGTAACGATTATCCACTCAGCACTCGTCTCTCTTCCGGCTCTTTCTTTCCAACTGATTTGTTGTTTTGAATTTTTTTTGGTTTTTTGGTTTTTTCTCTTTTTCTCCAAAAAAAAAATTTGGTTTCAAAAAAATTTGGCGCGAATTGCCCTTTTTAAAATCGCGCAAAATGTGCGTCATGGTGCATTTAGTGTTTACTTCATTCGGTAATAGCAATTCACATTTCCCGCAATAATGTCTGTATTCGGTATTCTCCAACATGCTTTGGCGCGAACTAACGCCAATCAGTGAAATTAGCGAAAATGGCTTAAATGCCTAATCGGGTAATGGTATTGATTATTCAGTGTTTCACGTTATAAAGACATGGAATATAGAAGACAGTGCTCTCCATTCATGGATATGCCATTCACTTGGTGATGTTCTTATTTTTAACTTATCAAACACATTCCCTGTGAATCATTTATTCGGTATGTTGTTGTATGTTGTTGTATGCAAAAATATGCATATAAGCATCTGGCCAATTAGCTAGAACTGATTTAAGATTTTTATGGTTAGCTGATTAATAAATGATGTAATCAAAATACACGTGACTATTACCTCATGTCTGAGTCATCATTGTCCATTTCTGTTTTTCCAGTCAATTCTCCGGGAAAAAGTTAAAAGAGGTTAAACAATTAATAATTAAATTGTTTATTGTTATTCATTACTGTATATTACTATTCTATTATACCGCTATACCACTATCAGTATTAACAAGAACAAGTGAAATATGTTTAGATCATCTATAATATCTTCAGCTAGAGTCTTACGCTCTGCTGCTGCTAATCCTAGATTTGTCAGTGCTACTAGATTCCCAAGTTTTGCAAGATTCCTAAGTACTGAAACAAAAGAAGCTATTGAAAAAGCTATTGCATCAGCTCCAGTTGTTTTGTTCATGAAGGGTACTCCAGAATTCCCTCAGTGTGGGTTTTCAAGAGCCACTATTAATTTGTTAGGTCAAGTTGGTGTTGATCCAGAAAAATTCGCAGCTTATAACGTTCTTGAAGATGCTGAGTTACGTACTGGTATTAAAGAATTCAGTGAATGGCCAACAATCCCACAATTATATGTTGATAAGGAATTCGTTGGTGGGTGTGATATTGTCACTTCCATGGCTCAAAGTGGTGAATTGATAGAGTTGTTGGAGGAAAAGAATGCATTGATGCCATATGAAGAGGAGGAATCAAAATAAATTATATAAATACTAACTAAATTATACAAATATCAATAAAATATAATATATATACAGCAATGAAGTGTAAGAGTATATAGAAATGTCTTCTCATGCCTTTAGATTTGAAACTTTTATTCTTAGAAGTAACAAACTCCGTTAAGAGAAGTATTTCATTGATTGATATCCATCTTTAAAAGAAAGTAGTGTAGCTGTGTTGAATATTCTCTTGTATAGTTAAAATATAAAAGGAATGGCACATACTCCCCAAAAAGTATAGTGGATAAATTGTTATACATATGTATAAATATGTATAACAAGTTTTGAATCTAATAAAAATGGCTACGGTCTACTACTAGTACCACTGATAGAAGTAAGCTAAAATTTAGACAAGAGCCTAGACTTCTTAATGCGGTAATAAAAATGTAAACTGACTTTCATTATTCATAGTCCTATTTGCCCGTGTTTTACGCACTGCGAATGGCAGCAGTCGGTATTTGAATTTTGGAGAGGAGTATTGCTATCATGAATCTAATCATGGTTTATAGTTTAGTGTTTTGGGAAATTGGAATGTTTATTAGCAGCTCTTATCACATCTAAATATTTGTTAGACTCTTTGAATTGGTGGAGTAACTACTAACGACTCGTTGTAAATTGTAATCATCAGATAACCGTCATGTAGCCTTCCGATGAGGTCGTATGCATGGTGCATTAAACCAACAATAACGTGATTTTTACCTTTCTTTCTCTCTGCTTCTTTCCCATCTCTTCATGTTTCTGCTGGTGTGGTCAACTTTTAGGTGCACTCATCAACTGTCTTGTTACTCCTCTCTGGCCAATGAGCAACTGTCTCTTGTGACCAAAACATATCGAATCATTTTTTGGTGCACCTTCTGTTGCTGCCAGTGCTAAACTATTTAAGACAAACAACTTGCGCACTTTAACACAAAAGTAGTAATCTTTCTTATTCTATACCACTAATATTAGATATACACATACATATAGAAATATTCACACACTCACAATGGTTTCTCAGACTTCAACAAGACAATTTTCAAGATCTTTGGTTAGACTAAACCAAGCTGCCTCTGGTTCTACTATTAGCCCAGGTAAGAGATTTGCTCTATACTATGCAGGTATTGGTGCTTTATTGGGTTCTGGTGCGCTTTACCTGTACAAGACCTATTACGCAGATAACAAGATTAAACACATGTTCCAAGACGAAAGACATACACAACAAGGTGTAGCTACTCGTCACAATTGATAATTTAATATGGTTCCAAGATATTGACGTTATAACTGACCCAAAGTTGCGGCCACCCCAATATATTTATCTTCAATTTGACAGAGCTACGTCTCCCTAGTATTTATAATTATTGTTTTTGGATTTCTAATGAATATATATGATCTTACAGCTTGCTAATTATTTTGTAGAAAACATCATTTATTCATGCAATTATAAAAAGATTTGCCTTGACTGAAATTAATTATATAGCACACTATAGTAGTTTTTTTTTATTAATTTCTGCTTTCACAAACTTGGTAATTCATTTAACCACTTTTCAATATTGGCTTTTGTATTCTCATGTTCAATACTCTTCACATCAGCATCCAATTCCTTAATCAAATCAGTATATTCATCAGAAAACTTTCTCAAAAATACTTTGATAAACCCTAAAACACTATGATACTTCCATTTCAGATCATTCTCTTCGCTGAATTCATCTTCAACATCTGGAAGCTGAACATCTGTTGTTTCAATTTTGTCAATCCCAATTTTATTCAATGTATCATTTAAAATTTTAATCAACAAGTTAAATGTAAACAACAAATCTTTGGTGGCATTACCACTGAACACAGAATTAGTCAAGATCCTAGTAATGGATTCAATTGAAGAAACATTAACTAAACCAAAATTCTCCTTGTGAGAATCGTCAAGTGAATAGCTAATTAAAGATCTGGTGCTTAAAACATCATAGGATTCAAGAATATCTAAAACCAAATACCCATTCTCTGGTGTGCTATTCCAATATTTTAAAACAGCATCAATAACCCAACTCTGTCTTTCCAGAATTTCCTCTTCAGTGAAACTAACTGCCTTTGCTGTAGAAATATCACTAGTGTCTGAAGTATCCTTCATTTCAACATCTTCAGATTGGGTAACAGCATTGGTTTCACTATTTTTACTGAAAACCAATTCTCTCAAAATATCAGAAGTAAGTTGGATATATTTACCAGCATGTGATATAGATCTGTTACCAACAAAAACAACAGTTTGGAAAATTAATGTAATAATCAATTTGTCTGGATTTGGGTAAACTTTAACTTCATCTTGAATATTGCTCAAGACTGTTCTGAATTCTGATAAATCTGAATTCTTGTGAATTATATCAATCAATTTCTCAACTTGTGATTTGAAAGTAATACCATCTTTCAAAAAAAATAGTTCGTTTTCTTCAGTGAATTCAAGGTTAACTGAATTTAATCTCTCTTCACTAAACAATTCAATGTAGAATTCTTTCAATTCACTGGATTCAAATAGATTAATGTTCAAATATTTGTGAAATTCTTCAGTCAATGTTTGTGTAATCTTTTCCTTTGTAGTTAATCTCAATTCTTTAGCAATCAAGTTCTTAATAAATGAAATTCTTGGATGGTAAATACTCTTTGAGTTTCTAATTGAATCTTGTTCCCATTCACGCCATTTCCAAGTGAAGTTAAAATTACTCAATTGAACAGATAACCAATCCAAATATCTTAATCTCAATTCATAGTCCAAATTTGGTAGGTTTGCATAGAAAAATCTGATAGCTCTACCCATAACGGGAGCAATTGCTTGAGAAGCATTGTTACAAGCAGCAACTAGGGTAGTGTAAAAATAAGCAAAAGGTTGTGAAACTGTTGGTAGCTTGAAGATCAAACTCAAAACGCTTTCAACTGCAACATCTTCTGTCTTCCATGTAGAAGCCTTGATTTCAGATTTATTATTTTGCTCGAAAACTTCTCTAATCTGATCAATTGTAATACCTGGTGATGCAAATAAACCTTCATTGAAAAACAAATCCAGTGTAATAATTTGTCGAGCAACTTCTTGTCTGTTGAATTCCAAAGCTTCAGTAATATCGATAACAATATCTTTAAACAACAATGAAACGTATGAATTATTTGGCGGAACAGTCTCGATTAATCCATCAATTGGTAAATAAATGTTAAAGGTGAATCTAGGGGTTCTCCACATACCGTCAACACTACCAATACCAGTATCTAGCCCGCTAGTAGCTTGTAATTCTTCAACAGTTGGAAGCTTAAAGAGTTGAACACGGTGTTTTTCCAAATTGGTTGGTATTTCCTTCAACAAAAATTCAAAATTTGGGAAAACAGCTGTATTGTTCTTAAAATCATTACTTAAGAAATCTTTAACGGCTGGAAGAATCAAACTCACAAGTTCTTCAGAAGTATATGGGGCCTTATCTTCATCAATAAATGGTTTTGTGATGGAAATGACTTGTGGGTGAACTTTAAATTCAGTAGCTTTTTCCAATAGAGCATTGACACCAATCTTTAACACTTCATTGGTTGGATTGAAAACAACTGCATATGGTAAAGAAACCAAGATATTGTAGTAGATAGCTTCACCCAAAGGACTTCTCTTATCTGGAGAGTTTGTTTGCAAATCAATGGCCAATTGCAAGAATTGATTCAACAAAGTGATGATACTAGCCTCATCAACAATAAAGGATAAAGTTGATATAAATCTTAGGACTAGTTTTGTTTTATTCCATGGACCAGTTTCTGAAGCTTCAGGCACGTAATCTTTTTCCAAAGATTTTTGAATAAACTGTTGGGCTTGTGAAATAAAGTATTCAGCAACAGTCCTACCAAAACTTGGTAGTTGAACGCCTGTAACTTGCACCAGGATAGAGATGTGCAATAGCTTTTGTGGTTGTTCAGTGATGACAGCAAAAAGTGACTTCAGCACAGCGTCACTGAATTCAGGTTGTTCCCCAAAATTGCTGATAATTGGCTTGGACATGAACTCAACATCCTCAATGAAGTTCTTAGAAGACTCACCCAAGGTGTTAATATCAGCACAAAGCGTTTTGGCTAGTTCGATGTAGGGCGGTAAACGAAATCTTTTACGATGATTGAAGTCATCACCACCTATAAAAACAAAAACGTTAGTAAAATGATTTCAATCACCTTTAACAGCTCGAGCTAAAACCTTACCAAATGATCTCTTTCTGTTAAAACTCATTTTTCACTGGTCTTTAATTGAAGGTGTAACGCTTGTCAATTGTTGTTTTGACACTGTTATTAAAAGATTTTGGTTTTAAAAATTGAAAGACCAAATTCTGTTTACCCGGTGTTGATGATGATTATGTAATGGATTAGTCATACGTTATGAGGATGATCACTATGATTGATTTAACTGTATTCTGATCTCTACATTCGATGTTGGTATATCTATAGTTACAACTTACTAGTATATTTATTTCTTTTATTTATTTATTCCTCGCTTTCTTTCTTTCTTTCTTTATAATCTCACAATTGTCACAATTGTCATAGTATTTTATAACGCGTCTTAAATCTGAATGAAAGTAGATGAAAAGAGTCTACAAAAGATAATATTTAGTTGTAGAACATTACTATTTTCTGGTATATATTTTCTCATTGTCAAATCTCCTTCAACTCTCCTTCTATTCACTAGAATACTGTTCTACTCGGCAGCTTTCCACGTCTCTCGTCTCTTTTCACTGTTGGTGTTGCCGTGGTGATTTTGTTGATGAAATTCTGATTTGTGTAAACAAGAAAATTAAAGATTAAACAGAAAGGTTTAAACATTACAGGGCCTACGAAGAGCAAAAGGGCTGGGAACTTGGAAGTGGAAGATTGAGAGTTAAACAAACATACCAATATATCATTCCTGAAACAGAGTTCTTCCAATCGATACAGGATTAATATGGCAAGAAACTCTTTTGATCCAACACGAAATGAAGATGGTCGTGCTGGAAAATCACGTCCTTCCTTGCCAACATCTTCAGCTGCTATCAAGAAAACAAACAAACGACAAAGCGATGCTGCTCTAGAAGAATCACATATTTCAGTCTACGTCAGATGCAGATCAAGAAATGATCGAGAGATTAAAGAAAATAGTGGTGTTGTCGTCTCCACAATGGGCCATTTGGGGAAGGAAGTTGTTCTGCAAACTGGCCCAATGGCTGTAAGTAATAAGACTTATACTTTTGATAGAGTCTTTGGTGCTGAAAGTGATCAAGAAATGGTCTATGAAGGTATTGCTAAAGGGGTGTTGGATGAGATGTTGCAAGGTTATAACTGTACGATATTTGCCTATGGTCAAACTGGTACTGGTAAAACTTATACAATGAGTGGTGATATCAAAAATGGCGGGTCTAAATTATCTGATAATGCAGGTATAATACCTAGAACTTTGGAAGATTTATTCAAGCATCTACAAAAGAATCCTGAGTTTAGCGTCAAAATATCTTTTATTGAATTGTATAATGAAGAGCTTAGGGATTTATTGATTCAAACAGATCAAACAAACGAACGCAAAGTCAGAATCTTTGAAGACCCAAGCAAGAAATCAATTATTGTCCAAGGTATGGAAGAAATATATATCAAGAATGCTACTGAAGGTATGAAGCTATTGTCTGAAGGTTCTTACAAGCGTCAAGTGGCTGCAACACAATGTAATGATTTGTCTTCAAGATCACATACTGTTTTTACTATTACCGTTCATATGAAAGAAATTGATCCAATATCTGGAGAAGAATATTTGAAAATTGGTAAGCTAAATTTGGTTGATCTTGCGGGTTCTGAAAACATCAACAGATCTGGTGCTGAGAATAAAAGAGCTAGAGAAGCTGGTATGATTAATCAAAGTCTTTTGACATTGGGTAGAGTCATAAATGCTTTGGTGGATCAATCACCACATATTCCATACAGAGAATCAAAATTGACTAGGTTACTTCAAGATTCTTTGGGTGGGCAAACAAAAACTTGTATCATTGCAACTATTTCGCCAGCTAAAGTGTCACTAGATGAAACAATAAGTACATTGGAATATGCGAATAGAGCCAAAAGTATCAAAAACAAACCACAAGTTAACCAATCAATGTCAAAGAAAATGCTAATTAAGGAATATGTACAAGAAATTGAAAGATTAAGAAGTGACTTGAATGCAACAAGAAGTAAAAATGGTATTTATTTAACACAAGAAAATTGGGCCCAAATCACAGCTGAAAGTGAAAGTCGGAGAATTTTAATTGATGAACAAAAAATCAAAATGGATTTGTTGGAAGAGAGATTTAAGAAAAGTAAAAAAGAATTTGATGATCAATCAGAACAACTGAGTATTCTTGGGAAGCAAGTTGAAGAGATAAGCAATAGGTATGTGGAGTCCAGTAAGGCTTTGCATGCCACTTCAAAGAAATTAAAACAAACACAAAATGACCTGGTTCTTGAAGCATTAATGAATGAAGAACATGAGTCTTTTGAAAAAGAATTGTACAGTGTTGGCTCTAATCTACAAAGATTGGTTTCTGAGGTTGAAGCTACAAAACAACAACTTTATGATATCATTGAAGTTGCTCAAAAATCACAAGCTTCACAAAAGAAACATTTTGATCAATCCAAAGAGAAAATTGTTAAAGAAAGCTCTGATTTATCATCTTCCATTTCTAAGTTTTATGAAAAGAACCATGAATTGTCTAAAATTTTGGATTCAAGTTTCAACAAATTTGTTGATTCTCAAAGATCAAAGATTGAAACTAGATGTGGAAGTATTGAAGAATTTTCAGAGAATTTAAGTGGTATCATTGGCGAAGTTTTGTCATCTCTAGAAAGAAAACATGAAGAATCAACACAACATATTGAAGGTATTTCAACAATTAAATCTCAAATACAAACCACCATTTCCAGTGAGTTACAAAAATTTCAAAATGAGAATTCTGATTTATCCAATTTCATCTCCACGAATTTAAATCAGTTGAAGTCTTCAATTCACAAAGTTTTATTAAAACATAATGTTGATGTCCAACAGATTTTTAAAATTGCTCGAGACCAGTTAGAAGCACAATCAGCAGAGATTAAAGAACTAGCAAAGAAGGTTGAGCAACATGAATTGAAATACATTGATTACTTAAATAAGGAAACAGAAAAGTTGAAATTATATAAAGAGAATGAGTTAGAGAAATCCAAACAAGAGAAGGCTGAGTTGTTGTCACAAATTTCAAAATTGATTGATTCACATACTGATTCACAGCAAAAGAGACTTAATGATGCTATTGGTGCTGTCGTTCCACGACTTGAGTACATCAACTCTAAAAAGGAAGAATTTACTGATAATTTTACAGATTATGTTAACAAAAATTGGTTAGTTGTTCAAGAAAATTTTAGAAACAATTTGAGTCAACAATGTGGTGACCTATCTCATAACTTTCAGAAATCTGAGACTCGTTTCATTGATGTTATTGGTACCAATATTGAATCTTTTGAGTCCAAATTGAAATCACAAAATACTGTTATTAATGATTCTATAAAGAATTTGGATGGTTCAACAAACAAATTGAATGAAGTTATATCGGATTTGAAATCTTCCAACAATGAACAGCTTGAATTTACGAAAATGAAAATATCTGATATTGAATCAACTACTAAGGAAAACTTTACTTCAATTGCTAAACAATTCCAAGAATTTGGTGATCATTTGAAAGATACTAAGCCAGAATTGATTGATGAATTTTTAAAACAACAACGTGAGTTTCTTGAAAGTTTTAAGAACAGGGCTTTAAGTGGACTTGATGGTGTTTCTAAATCTATAAACACAATATCTTTTGAACTTGAAGACTTGAATCCACCAAAGAGACAAAAGATTGAAATTCCAAAACAATTACCAAGAATTCGTCCAAGACAAGAGATTATCAAATTAAAATATCCAGATGGATTCAACAACCAAGAGAACATTGATGAAGGTGAAGATGAAGATGTTGAGATGATGGAGTATGTCAATTGTACATTACCCATTCCAGTGCCTGATAAACCAATACTTTCAAGTGGATCAGGCAAGTCTCCACAACCATTAGCTGACTCTACAAATGAAGTTTTGAATGTTTTGAAATCAGATGATATGAATGTACTTGTTGATGGATATTTGAAAAAGCCAGTAGCTCCATTGAAGAGAAGTTCATCAACCACATCACCTCCCACTTCAAAACAGAGCAGCTCTGAAAAAGATTTTCACGAATAAGCATTGCATTTAAAGAATTATAAATTATACAACTCATTCATAAATCACTGTAGTTACAAAAAATTACAATGGGTTATCATGATGAATATATTGTAATATAATATTATTATCGTATGGTAATATATATATATATATCTATAAAAAGGGAACTTAGTCCCATTGTGTTTTTTAATTTTATTTGTGTGATTGTGATTGTTCAAATAAAATAATCCAAGAATTAAAAAGTAATAAATTATTCACTATCGCTTTTTTTTCGATAATGTTGATGATGATAATGATGATGATGGTTGTTTGTTTCATTTCTTTAAATAAATAGGAAAAAGATGGCATCGGCCCATCTACCCCTTTGCAGTGTTAAACAAGTCAAAGACGGATTTTCTCTTATTGTGTGTGTTTTTGTTGCTCTCTCTTCTTTTTGATGCTGGTGATAACTCTTGTAGGTTTGATGAACCATTTTGTGTACCAGATATTTTCAATAATTTAGCCTTTGCTTTTTCATGTCCATTGTTTGCAGCCTTTTTATACCAAATTTTGGCTAGATTAGTATCAATTTCACAGCCAATACCTTTCTCGTAGAAATTACCAACGGTGTATTGAGCCTTTGGGAAGTTCATATTTGCAGATCTTAGTGCCCATTGGAAAGCTTCATTTTCATCTTTTGGTAAATTTGGAGGGTTGCCAACCAAGTACCAAGCACATAAAGCCAACATTGATTCGGCATCACCACCGAGGGCAGCTTGAGTGTAATAGTGGATGGACAAGTCACCATCTTGAGGAACAACAGAATCGCCCAATTCATAAGCCTTACCTAAAATGGCTGCTGATTGTATGTGTCCCAAAGAAGCAGACTTTATGTATAATTCAATTGCATATTTATGATCAGGGATCAAGATATCCAAATACCCAACTTCATATATCTTTGCCAATTCGTATGGAGCGGCATTGGTCAATTCTGTAGCGTTACTGGCTGCTCTTGCTAACCACTGGAGCCCAGTCTTTTTCACATTAACGTTATCGGATAGACCCATTCTACCATAAAATGAGTATAAGCCCAACTTATACATTGCAGCTGGGTGGTTTTTACTTGAAGCAAACTTCAAAAACTCTATAGCTCTTCTTGAATCTCTAGAGACACCCAAGCCTTCTTCATAACAATAGGCAGTTCTGTAAGCAGATTCTATGTGGCCATGCTTAGCTGCAGCCTGGAATAAGACAAAAGCCTCCTTGTTATCAACTTTACCCAAAGCCCCGGAAGAATAAGCATCAGCCAACAAGTATTGAGCATCGGCAAAACCTTTATCTGACAACTTTTTTAAGTAGTGTGTTGCTTCTTTTGAAAACTGTTTTTTCAATTGTTTAGCATTTTCATCAGGAGTTGAAGAAGAAGAAGAAGCTGCTGCTGCTGCTAAAGATGATTCTGAAGAAGATTTTGTTGTTGAAGTAGTGGTATCCATAGTCAATGCAGTTTGTAACATGTACTGAGCGTATTGGAACAAAACTTTGGGGTCATTTGACTTTTTCACGTTTTTTCTGTACATTTCAATAGTTTTCATTCTTGGTAACAGAGCAGAAGCAGAGTCTTCACCAAGGTATTGTTTTAATTGGTTATGAGAAGCCTCCAGCATGTTTTCATTAACCATTGTAAAATGGGAGCCATCATTTCTATCCAAAACATACAAATGAGATAAATCAACAGATTTTGAATGTCTATCATGCTTTCTAGTCAAGTTTGTAGAACTGTTGTTTGCAGGGGAATGGGATTTTGTACTGTGAGCACCAAGAGAGCTTGAATTTGAAATTAAAGATATTGTAGAAACGTGAGAATTAGATGCAGTTTGATTAGAATTAGAATTTGAATGTGTGCTGGTGGTGCTTGAAATCCCTTCTGGTGTGCTTGTTGGAGCTGCAGGTTTGATAGCTGGAGAATCTGTAGTTGTATTGTCAAAAGATTGAACGGTATATGAATCTGAAGTGCTTTTATTAGAGTTTAAAGATGTTGAACTTTGAAGCACATCTTTTGATGAGATGTTTCTCTTGCCCAATTTCTTAGCAAACCCAAACAATGAGTTCTTTGAGGTGGAAGATTTTGGAGAAGAACAAGAAGAAGAAATAGCAGAAGATTGGTCTGATGAGTTTGAATTGACAGCATCGACGGCAAAGGGAGCCGCTGGGGGTGCAACTATAACTTGTTCAGTGATTGGATGAGCAGGACCACGAGGACCAAGCGTAGACTCGGCGCTAACTTGTTCACCATATGGATAATTCTGTTGTTGAGAGTTGTTGTTGTTGTTGTTAGCTTTAGCAAATGTGAAATGGCCAGCGCTGTGCTTTGAGTTGAGTGATGTAGTGTATGCTGGTACCGGTGGTACTGGTGGGATTGTAGCGCGTGTTGATTGGGTATGAGTGCTTTGGAGAGTAGTGCCTGAGGATGTTGAGGAAGAGTCTGTAGCGGCGGCGGCAGCTCCATTAGAGGACGACGACAAGAATGCCTTGACTGTGTTTTGCTGGAACATAGCTGTGTGCTGCTGCTGCTCTTGGTGGTGTATGCTGGTGGTGTTGTTTGTGCTCATGTTGAGCTGTTGGCGGTAAGGATGCGACTTTATGGACATCTTGTTCTAAACAGCACGAGCGGTGAGGTGTGGAATGCGGTGTTGGCTGTTTTCTTTGGAATGTGATCCTTGTGATGGTAATGCTCTTGACTCTTGTGTGGACACGGTCAATAAGTGTTCCTTCAGCTCTTTTTCTACCGTGTTGTTGTTTCTAGACCACAAAAAAATCGAGTGGAATAACGAATATCTCTCTTTGGAGAGTGGTAGTGGTGGTGGTGTAGTGTTATTATATGTGTATGGTATAATAGTATTCTGGTGCTACTATGGTGATGTGTAGCGGTGAGAATGGTGGTGATGTGTAGTTGTAGTTGCTGGTGGATAATGTGCTAACTTAAATGTATTTCCTCTCTCGTTGTTTTATTTATTTTTCACTTTTCAGCCATTCCACCAAGAAACTGAGAATTTTTCTGCCCAGCGTCTTAAAGAGTGAGGATGAAACAGATACAGTTTGGTTGAATCTACATACTAACATATCTACAGTCTTATTGTTGTGATCTATTCTTGGTTTGTTTATTGTTGACATGATTATGATTATAATTAGAATGGACCCCTATTCACTAGTTACAACTTACAACTTACAACGTACAACTTACAACTCATAATAAGCCAAAAAAAGGGATATGCAACCAGAGATCTAAATGGTATTCCGAGAAAAACACCAAGAATTGTGATCCATTACATTCTACATGTTAAAGTGAGCAAGAGTAAACAAGGAGAAGTAGAGCCTCGTGTTGGTGTCACGCACTTAACTTTTAAGCTCATTAAACGTTCCATTAACCAGTAAAACAATCTTGCTTGGACAATGAACATACATTTATTTAGGTTTTAACTAATGCAAAAAGCAAAAAGCCCTAAATGAGCCCAATTGGCAATCGTGGCTGATAATATTATAGTCGACTAGTCAGTGGTCACTATACTACATATGTAGTAGTTAGAAAACTCATTAAGATATACGTATGTATATTATCATAATAATATAAGGCGGAGCCCTCAATGTTCACAGTCCTGGACTCTGTTCAGTGCTCAGTACCACTACCTAGTACCCAGTCATGCTATGACTTGGAAATGCTTGGAATAAAGTCTGTCCTATATACCCAATTAAATCCATTAACAGCTTATAATGCCTGTTCAGTGTTTACTTATTTGAGCTTGGCCATCATACTTCATTTACTTTTTCAATAAGACACAATTCTTCATTAATCAATCATTGACAGTTTAACTGGCCTACTCAAGAGCAATTTAATAGTAACGGTTAACCTTTATTTGGATAAACAGCTTAGAAACCTCAATATCCATACGCCTTAAAAGCAAACACTTAAATGAATTAACATCAGCTCAGAAGTGTCCCATGAATCCCCTCATTCATGAGTCTCGAAATGCCATTTCGAACTACTATAAATAGTAGTAATTCTCTTAGTTCTTTTACTTTCCTTTAATATAGGAACGGACCGTGTCTTAGCTACTTCCTGTAGGACAAACTATGTGATATGGAGGTCGTACCAAAGTATTTTTGTACTGGTCGTCTCTAGTGTCTATAGTATTGTCCATTCAAGGTGAATTTTTGGATTTGAAGCTAAATTGAAGGATATCTAAGCTGTGCTCAAGGATCTATGTCAAGCTAGAAAAGCATTACGGGCCCATAAGAGCAGCACCATTCCATAGAGAATCTGGGGTACTGCCAATACTAGCCCCTCTGTTTTGTCCATTCGCTATTTTTCATCCTCGGCTCAGTTACGTTGTTTCTTTCTGCTATCCCACCCCTCACTTTTTTATTCTTTGGTACATTACTACTACAGTCTGCTATGGACTCATGGAGTTGACTATTAGAAGTGTTGGTTATCTCCCTACTTCAGTACACTATACAACTAAAAAGAAAAACATGTTAGACTACAAGAAGGTTGGGTTTTTTGCTAATACTACTAAATTCTCGTTGCTTTTATGCACCATCTGCAGAATTTAGTATCCAGAGTACATCACTCACTCTGCGCGGCTCCATCAATCAAGACAAGATGAACTTGTCCTCACTCACGGCTACCATTAGATTGGCCCAGCTGTGCAAAACATACTATTGAAGTTTATGATGTGGTTATACCATTCCACTTTTGCTACTTGTTCACATTATTACATTGTTAGAAATTGGAAAGACAATTTACAATGTTCGTTTGACTTTTACGTGGTTTCGTATGCTCACACATTTACTGCATGCCCTACTGTTCACCAAGCCAAAAGTTGCTATTACTAACAGTTGTTATTCGTTCAACATTACCACATGCGGTATGCGAACTCTTCATCATTAGTATTGTATGATGTATCCATATGGGTTACGTTCCCTGGTATAGGCCCCATTACAAGCAAATACAATATTAATATGACTAACATTATTCCTGGTTTCTATTACCAGATGATCTTTTGCCACATGCGGCTTGAGCTTTTCCCCTTATTCATTATTAATTCCTGACAAGTTGGTACATGTTGAAGAAATCCATTTTCCACTACATATTTTGTCATTTATTATCAAGTTCTGCACCCTTTTTGTCCCTCTTTACGTTTCCTGATAGGCCCTCACTACAAGAACAATACACTAATATCTGAATTATTTCCATAATTGTTCGTCAGATTCAGGTCTTCCTTCTGGTTTACACATTACTGGTACAATGCTGCTTATGAACATGAATTTATTTGAACATCTTTTATTGCTAATGTTATTGCTCAAGGTTTGGAAGTTGGATGCCACTGATACCGCACAACAAATGTTCCCTTATGACGCTTAGTGAAGCGATCCCCATGAACAAAGAAATTGCTGATCATCAAGACATTCATCCCACATATAACTATAATAAGCTCTACATTATTAGCACAAAGATTTCTGTTACTTGATGCTCACCTTTATTTGATTAATTGATACTCGATTAATTGATTTAATTCTTCTTCTTCTTCTTCCTTTTTTTTATCTTTACCCAAGAACCATCCTTGTTTTTTGTCCATGCATTACTACT
>JAJLVX010000590.1:0-10028 GCA_030564525.1 Liangdongia berthetii | reverse complement strand
TGCATCAGTCGAACTTACCAACATTCATAGAATGGCGATTGGCTCTACTGAGGAATCATAGAATATCAGAAGACTACATCATCCAAACAAGAAAGGAAAATTAAAGTACATTGAAAGAAAACTAAACATAACAGTCTTTATTAAATAGAATTTGATCATGAATAAACATTAATCTACAGTTAAAAAAAAAAAAAAGCTATCTGCATGTGAAAAAAAAAAAATTAAATTTTTTTTATTACAATATTGGAGGGTTTAATTGTATAACACTTATAATTGATAGTTGACTCTTGAGTATTAAAAGATTATTATATGTACATTAAAATAACAAATTATATCGATGATATTTTAATATTGTTTCATAGTTGTTCGATATTATTCTTTTAATATTTTTGTATCTCGTCGAAGCGTTCTGAAAAATATTCATGCGGATCGACGACAATTGTAATATCGACATCTATCATTAATATATACGAGAACAACCAAGAATGATATAGAAAGATAATAATAATATGTTCAGATTAATAAAATCCAACGCTAGCACATTTCTACACAGACGATATATTTCAAGCACATCGTATGCTTTCCAACAGATCAAGCTTCGAGACTTTCAGCAACAATGCATTGATGAGTGCGTGACAGCATTAAATAACAACAAAAGAAGAATTGGTGTCAGTTTACCAACAGGGAGTGGTAAAACAGTTGTTTTTACAAACTTGATTCCAAGAGTCAAGCCTATAAATGGACATGGTGACAAGACGCTGATTTTGGTACATAAACAAGAGTTGGCTATACAAGCTGCTGCTACTTGTAAACGATTACTACCTGATAAAATTATCGAGATCGAAATGGCTAAAGAATACGCTTCCAACAATGCAGATATTGTCATTGGTTCTGTTCCAACAATAGCCAGAACCGATGCCAAAAGACTTTCAAAATTTGACCCTATGGATTACAAACTAATGATTGTGGATGAAGCACATCATGCTGCTGCTAAAACTTATCTAAAAGTGTTTGAACACTTTGGATGCAATGTTCCTAATTGTGATATTGCTCTTGTTGGTGTTTCTGCTACATTAAGAAGAGATGACATGAAATCTTTGAATTCAGCATTTGATGAAGTTGTTTATCATATGACCACTTTAAACATGATTGAAAGAGGACATTTAGCGAATGCAAAATTCACAACAGTAAGAATGAGTGATGTTGACTTGAGTAATATTGAAGTTGAAAAAGGTGATTTTGCTTTGAATAGTTTGTCCAAAGAAATCAACAAACCTGAAAATAATGAAGTCTTATTAAGAACATATCTAGAAATTTACAAAAAGGAACATGTCAAAGCGACTTTGGTGTTTTGTGTTGATGTCAACCATGTTATGGACGTGTATGAAGTTTTTAAGAATGCTGGTATTCCAACTACTTACGTCACAGGTGCATTAAACTACAAGTTACGTCGTCAAAGAATTGCAGATTTCAAAAATGGTGAATATAAAGTGATGCTAAACTGTGGTGTGTTCACTGAAGGAACAGATGTACCTAACATTGATTGTATTTTAATGGTTAGACCCACGCAATCAAGAAACTTGTTGGTGCAGATGGTTGGTAGAGGGTTACGTTTACACAAGGATAAAGAATTTTGTCATGTTATTGATTTTATTGGGATCAATAGTTCTGATTTGGTACTTTCGCCAACGTTGGACCTGTTTGAAGAAATTGCAGGCCCCCAAAAAGATAACAAAAAAGAAACCATGGATATGGAAACTGGTCTTCCAAAGAATATAGATACAGCGCCTTCTATGGAGCATGATGTTATTGAAGAAATCAAAATCAATGAAAGTTTCCAAGTTCCAGAGTACGATAATTCTGTATTCGATACCAAGTTGACTTTTGAAACATTTAATGGGTTTGAAGAGTTTATTGAAGGTGGTGTAATCACAGATCAGGATGATTTTTATATTCAAACCTGTAAACAACCTTTAGTTAGATTGGACAAACATGTGTGGTTTGCACAAAGTCCTGAAAGTGGTTCATACTTCAAATTAACTAGACACCCGAAAGGAATTAATAATACAATCAAAGAAGGACTAAAGTATGATGGGATATATTCAAAAGATATAGATTTTGAAAAGATCAACTCTACATGTTACTCATTAGTCAAATGCACAACAGGTGGTTTGCGTGTTTTCAAAGGAAAATTCTATGCAGAGGCTAATGAGAATGAGCTCATGTATCCGTTCACCAAGGATGTTAGAATTGTTTTATCATATCTAGTTAGACATTTGTCAACTGGACGTTTGATAAAGTATTCTCCATGGAGAAAGGAACCTATCTCACCAAAACAAGTTTCATTCATTCACAAAAAGTCACAAAAGTTCATGAAGAGATACAAATTCACTATGAAACAAAAGGAACAATTCAAAAAGAATTTGGAACATTGTGGAAAGGGAGAAGCTGGCTTAATGATAGATCTTTTCATGGCTAGACTTTCCAAAGCTTGTGATCGTTTTTTAAAGAGGTATTGTCAAGATATATTGGAAGAAAATAAAGACAAAATTTGAACGACAAAGTAAATTCATGAATCCTAATATTAGATATAACATGGAAAACCTTTATAAAGTTGAATATACCTGTTAAAATGTACATAGATTACTTTAATTATCAGTATTTGAAATTAATTACCGAATCAGGTAACTTTCCTTATTCGTACCATTTTTCGAGTTTTTGATTTTTTTCGTTGTTGAAAAGGAAAACAAACTAGTTGACAGATATTTAAACAACAACCAATTGCCTAAGCATCGAAACTCAGTTCATCTTAAGAATAATCATTTGTTAAGCGGTTATTGGTTATAAGTACACAATCATACCAATTCAAAGAAGAATTTACAGCGAGCTTTTTTGTGTGAAGTCTTATCAAAAAATGACGGCCGCATCCCATGTTTACACAGCGGCCATAAGTAATAACAACAATGCCACCAAGAACCGAAAGAACAATATCGCTGTTGATCCAGTCACAATCGTGATCAAGGAATGCTTGTTGATGTCTTCTTCAATGCGAAAGCTTTCCAAATATTCCCAATTTGGCGTTGCCGCCATTTTAGGTGGTGGTACTGGTGACTTGTTTGATGATGATTTGAACAAATATGGTATGTCAAGTGGAACGAATGGTGGCGTAAGCAATGCAAAGAATGATCCATTGTTATCAGGCTTCATTCAACTAAGATTAATGTTGAACAATGCCAAGTCTTTGGATGATATTGATTCCTTGACTTTACTTCAACCATTCTTGTTAGTTATCAAATCGAACTCAACATCTGGCAATATTACATCACTAGCACTAAACTCATTATCAAAATTTCTAACTTATGAAATAATCTCTGTGGATTCAAAGAATTTGAATTTTACATTGACTCACATGATCAGTTCTTTAACTCATTGCCGTTTTGAAGCATCTGAACCTTCCTCTGATGACGCAGTTTTATTAAAGGTGTTAAACTTGTTGCAGACCATTGTTGAATCTGATTTAGGTCAGATGCTATCAGATGAATCGATTTATGAAATTGTCCAAACCTCCTTATCATTGGCTTGTAACAAAAGAAGAACAGGTGTCTTGAGAGAAGCTGCAGAATTACAAATGTATGCAATTACAGTGCAAATATTCAAGAAATTGGATAGCATTGAACCAGAACAAACTCATCATATTGTTGAAGATACCCAAGATTTTTCAAAAGATCAGCTAGATGGTAGTACCATTGGAACAACTGATGATTTAACGATTACCAAAAAATCATTTGATGCAATTGCTGATATTTCAAATCCATTTGGTCTTCATGCTATCAAACGATTCCTTGGAATTTTAATATCTATGATTGCTTCAGAAAACCAATACAAACATACTGAATCTACAAAAGTTTTTGCATTATCATTGATCAACACAGCAGTGGAATTAACTGCAAATAGATTTCCATCATTCCCATCCTTGTTGAATTTGATTGCTGATCCTGTTTTCAAACATACTCTACAAATCATCCAAACTGTCAATTCATTGTCTGTACTACAAGCTGCGTTGCAACTATTTACAACCTTGACATCGACTTTGGGTGATCATCTACAACCCCAAATTGAACTAACGTTGATGTCTATTTTCAAGGCAGTTGCCCCACCAAAGAAGACTGAAAAGGGTAGCAAATCTGGAAAATCAACACCAATTGATCAAGGCCAGAGACCCGCTGCTGTTAAAGAGTTGTTGATTGAAGAGATTTCAATTTTATGGACTAGATCTCCAGCTTTCTTTACAAACTTATTCATCAATTTTGATTGTAATTTCCACAGACAAGACATCACCATTCAATTTTTAAAAATATTATCAGAGATTTCATTACCAGAAAGTGCAAGCTATATCAGTGATATTATTCCGCCAATATGTTTAGAAGGGGTCCTGTCATTCATCAACAACTTGAACGAGTTAACTAAACGTCCTGATGCTACTATTGATGCTGAGCCAAATGTATTGGTTCAAAAGAAAGACAAGAAGAGAGAATTCATCATTGCAGCTGAAGCCTTTAATAAAAAACCAAAGAATGGGTTGAAGGTTTTACAAGAAAAGGGATTTATTGAATCTGCTGAAGACTTGAAAGAGATTGCTAAATTTTTCTTTGAAAAGTCTTCAAGGCTTGACAAGAAGGTACTGGGTGAGTATTTAGCGAAGACTGATAATGCTGAACTATTAAAAGAATTTTTGAGATTGTTTGATTTTAAGGGGTTGAGAGTTGATGAAGCTTTGAGGGTTATGTTAAAGAGTTTCAGATTACCTGGTGAAGCTCAACAAATTGATAGAATTTTAGAATCATTTGCAACAAGATTCATTGAGTGTCAAGGTCCACCTTTAGACAACAAAGAAGAGACTGATAAAAAGTTAAATGATAAGCCAATTGAAGCCAAAGAAGCAACAATAACAAACGAAGAAACTGAAAAAGCTGCTCAATCTGAGAAGAAGAATGAGAGTGATTCCCAGGAATCTGAAGAAGTTGAAGAAGTTGAAGATTTAGATTCAATCAAACCTGATGGTGATGCCATGTATATTTTAAGTTTTTCCATTATTATGTTGAATACAGATTTACACAATGCTAATGTCAAGAATCATATGACACTTGATCAATACAAAAGAAACTTGAGAGGGGTCTATTTTGGTAAAGATTTCCCAAGCTGGTACTTGGTTAAGATCTATAATTCCATTAGAGATAAAGAAATTGTCATGCCAGAAGAACACCACGGTTCATCCCAATGGTTTGATGATTCTTGGAACAATTTAATTGCAGCTAATACTTCCATTGTTGATGAAACACACTCTATCAATGAATTTGATACAGCAAGCTTGCTACAATTCAACAAGATGATTTTCCAATCCATTTATGAAGAATTTTCAAGCACTGTTTTTAAAATTTTCAAGATTGCCAGCGATGATCAAGTTATTACCAGAATGATGACTACTGTTGATAAGTTATCTCAAATTTGTACATTTTTTAATTTCATCACTTACTGTGATGAGATTGTTTCCAGATTGGCTGAATTGACTTCATTACGTGAACCAAAGACCAAGCCAGTTGATGAAAATACTACTCCTATTCGCAGCACCACAATTAAGGTGGAAAAGGGTGATACAATTACAGTTAGTGAAACTTCTGTCCAATTTGGTGATGACTTCAAGGCACAGTTGTCTGCTGTCATATTTTTCAGAATCATTAAGAGAGATGTGAATTTATTGGAAACAAGCTGGTTAGATGTGATCAAAATTGCTTTAACTTTGTATGAAACCGGATTGGTTGAACCTGATGTTTTTGATGAATTTCAAACGGAGAACAAATTATCCAAGCTTCCAAAGGTTAAAGCTGAACTGAATATATCACGATCCGCTGTTACAAAGGGTTTATTTTCTACATTTGCATCTTACTTGAAGGGTGATGAAGAACCAAGTGATGAGCAAGTGGAGTCAACTTTGTCTGCAGTCAATTGTATTAAACAATGTGCTGTTCAAGGTTTCTTCAAAAAGTTGGAAGATGCACAAAACAGAAACTTTTTGACTACTTTGATTGATTGTATTCCTACTGATACCAAGACCGAGTCTCCTCAATATGAAACTGATTTAGTTTTTTTATTAGAGATTGCAGTTGCATTGTCACTGAAGTTTACTGGGGAGGAAAAAGAAACGTTTATCCAACAATTAATCTCAATCATTGATGCATTATTGAAATCTGACAGAACATTTAAACGTTTCACAAAGTTGAGAATTGTTTCGTATGAGTTAATTTTACTATCTGCTGCTCAAGTTGTTGACGAACAAGTTATGAAAACTTTGCTTGATAGCATAATGAAATTTGATAAAGCAACCTTGGAACAAAGATCTGCACAATTGATTGGTCCATTATGTTCATTACCTTTGAAATCCACTGAAAGTGCTGATGCTACAATAACGAATGAAAACTACTGGAAGGTTTTAAGATCCATTGCTTCAATTTCAGATTATACACATGATGTTTTCCAATACACTGAAAAGTTTGTGAAAACTGAAAATACAATGGTTAACATCAAGACTGCGAACTTCATGTGGCTATTAGGTCTACTGGATGAAATTTCTGCTGTCGGTGCCATTGGTGGCCAATGGGAACAAGAATATGATATTTTGGTGAAAACTGGTCACAAAGTTGACAAGGAAAACCCATACCAGTCAATTGTTGAGTTATCATTGAAATCCATTAATTTGACTAGTAGTCTACTAAATTACAAGAATAACTTGACCAAGGATGGTGTCTTGGCATTGATCCAAGCCTTGGCACATCAATGTCTAAATCCATGTTACCAAATTAGATCATATGCTTTGAGCTCCTTACAGGAAACCATTTTTAATATCAAGGTTGGTGAGACTGTGTCTGCAAATGATGTTTTTGAATTGGGGTTGTTCCCATTGATCAATGAAGATATTCCAAAGCTTGATATTTTGTCGTTGATTTCCAAAGTTTACATACACTTTTTGACTAATGAAAAGGCTGATAATCAAGTGTATCTAAAGATTTTGAATATGTTCAATCAATACATCGAAGATCCAAAGATTGAAAAGGAACTAGAAGAGTTGATTAGCAAAAAGAAAGAATTTGAAAAGGAGTCTACGCCAGAACCAGAAGCTGAACCTAATATTGAAACTGAGGTAGAATCTCAACAAGAAGCTAAAGATACAGAAACTAGCAAAGCAGAAGAATCCACAGAAGAAGCACATACAGAGTCTTCTACAACGGATGGTCTTACAGCTACAGATGTCAATCAAGTTGATTAATATCACACAATGTTGTAACATAGTATAATATAAATAATAACCTAATACATAAAGTCATTTTAATTAAAGAAACATGGTATTGAAATTTGAATCTTGTATTAGTATGTTGTTCAAAGAATATGTTTATAAATCATGCATGTCTCTTGTTTTTATTCGTCATCCTCTTCATCTTCATCGTCGTCATCATCGTCATGAAGAACATCTAGTAATATAAGGGCATTTTTTAAACCTGCATCACCAATAGTTTCATTCAATTTTGTGAATAAATTCACTCTTTGTGAAGTCAGTGTAAAATATTGGCCATCCTTTACTGGATCAAATGTAGCCTTTAATGTTTCATAAATAACGACAACTTTATCATTAACGTTGAACTTGTAGATACGACGAGATCCATCACCGGTTCTAATCTGTATACGTGTTGTTTCTGAGCTGTCTGTTGGTTCTGGATGTTCAACTGGTTTAATTTGGGCAAACTTTTGTTCATCAGTCAATTCCTTAGGTTCTGCGTCTTGTACTTGTGTATCTGCTTCATCATCAATTTCAATCGGGTCACTTTGATCACCAGATTGCAGAATTTCAACATCATCTTTATCATCATCTTCATTGTGGGTTCCAAGGGATTGTTGGATTGCCAATTCCATTTGTTGTTCTTCTGTTAGTGTTGAAGGATCAACTTTCTTCTTATGACTAACAATTGGATTTATATGACCTGGATCTAAAGAGAATTGGCCTAAAAAGTCAAACACTTCTTCAACCCATTCATTAGCATTTGGAACACCAGACCACATTTTGACTCTTTCACCAGTGATTGGATCCAAAATAGCAATATGTGGATACTCTGTGAAATGATAAAATTGACTATATTCATTACCAGCTCTAGAATCCTTTTGATATTGCAAGAACAAAAAATTATCTTTAACGACTTCCTTAACAGTACTTTTTGACCAGAAATCTCTGTTTAAAACTTGACACTGAAACTCAGCATTATCTTGCATGTTAACCATGATCCATTTTTTCTCTTGCCTTGCTTTCTTTCTTGCAGTAGTTAGATCAAGTTTCTCGATGATATCCCAAGGAGGTCTAAAGATCTTTGCTAGTCTTCTCTGTGTTGCAGTCATATTTGGATCGATAACATCCCCATCACTATCAACCTCCACAATTCTATCATTTTGATCATCTTCATCTGAATCAACAAAGTTTTCTTCAACTTGGTTAAAAATGCCAGCCCTGCTTGATCCAAAAAAGTTTGCATTTGATTGATGATGCTGGTTTAAAAACCCACCAAAAGAACCACCAAACCCACCAAATTGACCAGGGAAAACGTTGTACTCTTCATCACCACCAACAAGACGCTCGTGTCTAGCTTCGTCCGGCGCTCTTGGTTCTTGTTGTGCTTGTTGGTACGTCTCATTTTGCAATCTTTCAGCCAATGCACGATCATCATCTTCGTTATGCGTTGGGAAGTCGTCATCTATGTCAATGTTTGCATTTGCATTTGCATTAGAGGAAGAAGTTTGCTGCGCGACTGCTGGACCATGCTCATAAAATAATGAGATTGCAGTTTCTAAATCGCCACCACTCATTTCCAAGAATTGTTCAGCAACATTGGCATCGTTTGAGCCTGTGATGGCCAAAAACATATCAACTTGGTCAGACATTGTTCTTTAAGAATTGTTGATCTGAAAAAAAATGTTAATAACGGGATTTGTTTTCTGAGAGAAAATCATAGATGGTTCATCCCTCAATCGAACTATACATACTTTGTAGTGTATTCCTAATGTTCGAATCCAATTGATGGATAGCTTTGTTTGATTTCATTGAAGTGGCAACTCTTGTTTTGATTTTACAAATAGCCGCGATGACTCATCACTTAGTCAGACATTCATTCACATGTAAGATCGTGCATTTGCATGCATGAAGATTGTAACAAAAATGGAAACTGGTTATATTGAAACTTCAGGTACAAAGTAGATTAATATTAATGGAGAACCCATGATGTATCGAGCAACTTCTACATTTATATCATACCATACATTTTGTATTTAGTTAGTTATATTCATACAACCATCTGTTATAAAACATGGCTACCATGTATCATTTACGTTTCTCTATGCCCCTTGATTTTTTGGTTAAACACATCATTTAGTGAATGTTCCTTTTGAGGGCAGATTCTTTGAATGTTTATTCGATGGGGGTTTCTGAGATTTCTTGGAATGAGAACCAGTGCGATTGTGTTTTGGTTGTTTTGGCTGTATTGGATGCTTTGGTTGTTTTGACTGTGATGGTTCTGGTGATTGCTGTTGTTGTTGTTGCTGTGGAGTAGGTGGAGCTGGGAATCCCTGTTGTATAAACTGATTTTGCTGCTGTTGTTGTTGGAGATGAGGAGGAGGTGGTGGGCCTTGAAAGAATTGTCCAGGCGCAGATGGGTAGTATGGTGGCATTGGATACATTTGTTGTTGGGTATATGCAACTTGACCGTCTGGAAGGATGATTTGTTGTGGAGGTTGTTGATATGGCATTGGCATGAACATTGCACCAGGAGGATACATCATTCCATTATGCGGATTCATCATTGCATTTGCTCCGGCTGGTGGAGTTCCATTTGGATTCATACCAGGAGTTGATATAAAAGCTGCATGTCTTGGAACATGGTGTACTTCAACAGGCATTTGCAGTTGTAAACCCGAGATACCATTTTCTTCAATTT
>JAJLVX010000589.1:0-10054 GCA_030564525.1 Liangdongia berthetii | reverse complement strand
TTGATTTGCTGAAAACTGAAGTTTCAAAATTAAAAGAAGAAAATCAGAGTCTTAAGAACAAAGTTGAAAAAGCTGAAAAGGACGATAAAGAAGATGATGTTGTTCATAAAATGTCAATCCATCAATTAGTCTCCACCGACAATTCAAAACCACCAAATCACAAACATAATAAAATCAATAACAGTGTCATTATCCAAGAAGATGAAGTTGTTGCTCCATTTGTGGACAGACAAAGAAAATTAATCCATTCAACAACTGGTCAAAAGTTTTATATTGGCTCTTCATCAACTACGTCTTTTGGTATGCAAGTTCAAAATTTACTGCGTCAAGATAAACCAATTCTTCATTATCATTTAAAAGACACAATAACAAATGCTCAAAGTGGTCATGAACAATATAATATTAATATTAATGATAGTACTGCAAATCCCCATGAAACTGTTCTAGAAAGAGAAGGTAATGCATATAGTGTCAAACTTGGTGAAACTGAAAACCCACCAGAAACCACTTCTTTTAATTTCATATTACCATCATATTCAGATGCTGTTCTCATGGTTGATGCTTTTCTTTTTTATAACTACGGTTGTTTCTATTACTTTAATGGAGGTGTATTAAAGGAGAAACTTGAAAGAGTTTATCAAAATAGTAATGGTGCTTTGGAATCATATGAATTCTCCACAAATTCAACAGCAGAATCTATATGGTGGTGTAAACTATTCACAACTCTTGCTATTGGTGAAGTTTACTTGGTATCAGATGAACATTACACCAGATCAAAACATTCCTCAGACTCTTCAGACTTCCCAGGTTCAAGATTCTTTCTTCAAGCATCAGAATTGTTCAGCAAGTTGTTTTCTGGCAGTTCAATAGAAAATTCCATTCAAGAAGGTGGTATTGAAGTATTGATGCTATTTGCATTTTATCTCCAAGTTGCAGATTGTACAGTTGCTTCATATTTCTTCATTAGTCTTGCTGTTCGTGCTTGTTTAATTCTTGGATTACATGTTGATGCGGATAAGGAAAACTTGACTAGATATGAATTAGAACATAGAAGAAGATTATGGTGGACGGTTTATATGTTTGAAAGAATGCTTTCTTCAAAAGCAGGATTACCATTATCGGTTGTCGATGATAGTATTACTGCAGATTTACCTTCCGATTTTAACATGGATTCTCCACCACCTGGTTTTGAGCATTATAGTTTCCCCAATTTTGAATACATTAAGAATGTGGTGATTTTAATACAGATCAATTCCAAAGTTTTAGGATATTTATATCAACCACAACAAACAACAAACATTTTACCATTGCTTGCAGATTTGGTTGGACAATTACTGGACTGGAAAGATCATCTTCCTCCACTTTTATCTCCAAATTTTGAATCTAAAGAATTGGAAATCTCAAGAGGTGTTGCAAATATTATTACTGAATATGATCAAGGTGTTAATCTTGCAGTCAGACCATTACTAGTGCATTTTTTAAGTAAACAGTTGAAAGTTAACAAAACATCAAACAAATATATTGATCTGAACAGTTACTCCAAATCAATCATAACACTGTTCAGTTCATCTTTCCAGTCATCAGTTAATACAATAAGAGCTTTATGGTCTTTAACAACAGAGGGTATGGTGGCTGTGTTTGGGTATATGGATAGAGAATATTTGTTCACAGCTGCAACTACGCTTGTGGTTTTCAATGCAACTTTTGGTGTTCATAGAAACACTTGGGAACATTTGGATCATGCTATTCAAATACTAACCAAAATGAAGAATTCAGGTAATCATCCTGCAGCATTAAGAAGAGAACAGCTACTGAAATTGATGATCACTTTGGATTTTAATAATGTGATGAAGCCAATGATTATGATGCATCAAGATGGACATCATTCAAATACTCAACCACCTTCTAGCAGCTACAATCCTTCTCATACAACAGCTGAGGTAAATCAACTTTCAAAAGATCTAAATACACCAATTTTAAACACACAGTCACAAATATCACCAAGTGCATTACAGTCTTTACAATCAGGTTCTGATCCTTTGGAAAACTTGGATTTTGATCTGTTGGAAGAGTTTGCAGATCTGGCTTCTTGGAAGAAGAACATGGGTGATATATCTGAACTGGACTTCCAGTCTCTTGTGGATGACTATGTGAAATGAGCGGAAGTACTATAAATGTAAATGCAAATAAGAATATGACTCGTCGCATCTATGTGCCTCACTGGTAAACGTGGTGTTCGGGTGTTGCTACGGACCTCGGTTTCCATCACCACTTTTAAAAGCTGTTATCACAAAGCCTTCCGTTGGAGTAATGGTCCATGGAGATTGACCAGTGGGGCCACTTTATAACTATTTTTATATTATAAGCACCATTCACATCACAGCAGATACGCAACACACTCTTTTGTAAAGCGTTAGATCTTCAGCTGTAATGACTGAGAATAACCCTTCGATGGCCATGGAAGGCATCTCTGAGAACGAGTTAGATCAACCTGTGACAAAGCAAAAAAGAAGATCAACAATCGCCTGTGTACGATGTCGCCGTCGTCATATGAAATGCCCTGGTGGTGAACCTTGTGACAAGTGTCGACAAGCGAAAACTGTATGTGAATACGTTGAAGCTGACAAGAAAATCGTGGTATCCATGAAGTATTTACAAAAGTTGCACGATGATGTTGCAAAGTTGAAGAAGGAGAATGCAAATATGAGAGCACTACTAAAGTCTAATAGAAGTACCGGAATTACAGCTGCTACTAATACCACTTCTGGTTCTGCCACTGGCTCTGCTAAAGACTCACCAAATGATACTGTCTCTACAATTTCAGCCTCAAAAACTCCAATCGTGGAAGATGATATTCACTCCATCTTAACTGCAACTTTTGCTGATAACACTGCCTCAAACAAACAAAATGATGACAATAATACTAATAACAATAATGATGAGGTTGTTGCTCCTTTTGTTGATCAGCAAAGAAAACTGGTGTATTCAAGAACTGGTGAAAAATTCTATGTTGGTTCTTCTTCAATGACTTTATTTGGTATTCAAGTCCAAAACATGTTACATGATGATGAGAGATCAAATGACACTATTGGTGCAAATAGCGATGTCCCAACTTTAAGCGTAAGAGAAACTGTGCTGGAAAGAGAAGGTAATGCATATAGAATCATGTTGGGGAAAACAAAAACAAGACCAGGTATTTCTGTTAACTTTACACTGCCATCATATTCTTATGCTATGCTGTTGGTTGACACATTCATCTTCTACAATGATGGTTGCTTTTATTTCTTTAACGAAGGTGTTGTGAAGGAGAATTTAAGAAGAGTTTATGATGGAATGGGTACTGACTCTTCTGATTCAATCATTGAGACAATTTGGTTTTGTAAAGTGCTGATCATCTTTGCTGTTGGTGAAATGTATTTGGGTACTGCTAACAACATCAATGGTAACAAACTACAAGATGCTAAACTGCCTGGATCAGGGTTCTTTCACCAAGCTTCTGAACTGTTTACTGGGTTATTCTCTTCTGGTGCAATTGATAACTGTGCCAGAGAGGGTGGTATTGAAGTCTTGTTGCTATATGCCTTTTATCTTCAAGTTGCAGACTGTACTGTTGCCTCATACTTTTATTTTGGCTTGGCCTTGCGTGCTTCTTTGATTTTGGGTATGCATGTTGATGCTGATAAAGATAATTTATCTCGTTATGAACTAGAGCACAGAAGAAGATTATGGTGGACGGTGTACATGTATGAAAGAATGTTGTCTTCTAAAGCTGGGTTGCCATTATCTTTGAACGACAACAGTATTGCTACTGAATTACCAGATGATTTTGATATGTCAAATCCTCCCCCTGGATATGAACATTATATTTTCCCTGAAGCTGAATATATCACAAATTGTGTGAAAATCACACAAATCAATGCTAAAGTTCTTGGGTGTTTATATCAGAAACAACCAACAAGTAATATTTTACCTGTGTTGGCCGAGCTTGTTGGTCAATTGATTGATTGGAAAGAAAATCTGCCGCCTTTTTTAAAGCCTGATTTTACTGCAAAGGATCTACAAATATCAAGATTAGTTACAAACATGATGACTGAATATTTTCAAGGTATGAATCTGGCTGTGAGACCACTTTTATTCCATTTTGCTAGTAAACAGTTGAGAAAGAATAGAAGACAAAACAAATACATCAACTTGAGCAACTACTCAAGATCAATAATCACATTATTCAACTCTTCATTTCAAGCATCTATCAATACCATAAGATCTCTATGGTCTTTGATGCCTGAAAACATGGTTGCATTGTTCGGGTACATGGATAGAGAATATTTATTCACATCTGCTGCAACGTTGATTGTGTTTAATGCAGCGTTTGGTGTTCACCAAGCAACTTATGAACACTTGGACCATGCTTTAAGAATATTCACCAAAATGAGAAACTTGGGCAATCATCCCGCTGCGTTAAGAAGAGCACAACTACTGAAACTAATGGCCTCTCTGGACTTTAACGACATTATGAAACCTTTGATCAAGAAGCATGAAGATGATTACTACCCTTCACATATTCCATTTGCAAACAATACCCCACCACCTCCACAATCAACAACTGGATTCACACCAGCACCAGCTATTTCCAATGAAAGAGGTACAAAACGTAATTCTATGACAGCCTATAGTCCTTCTACATCTTCTACATCATCACAAAAAGAAGGTGGGAGCCCGGCTAAAAGATTGAAGATTGATAACATCATTGATAAACCAAAGGGTGATAACAACCCAATGTTGAGCAACAGCTTCCAAGTCACACCAGATACACTACAATCATTACAAGCTGTGGCACCAACTTCATTAGAATCGGAATTGTGGAAGGAAATCTCCAATGAAGCTGTTTGGTTAGGTACACTTGGTGATATTTCTGAAGATTTCCAATCTCTTGTTGATGATTATGCTAAATAATCTGGCAATACTACTGTTGTATAAACAATTAACTTTTATATTCTATTATAATGCAAGTAGTATGTATAGGCTTATGCTTTAGAAGACACACGCTTAACGAACAATGGCAAGTCATCACTGGTCCAATCTCTAATTCTCTTTCTAGATTCACCAGCAATGGTATATCTCAACCCTAGTTCTTCCAAAGTCAATTGTGTTTGTTGGTTAGTCAATACTTCCACGTCTGATAGTTCACCAATAGCTTTTAAGCGTTGATGAGAAAGACCTTGCTCGATATTAGCTAAAGCACCATAACGTGTAATTAACAAGTCAGCACCTTCAGCAATGTTTTGAACCACAGAAATGAATTCATAAATTTGGTACTTCAATTTAGCATGCAAATATGGTGATAGTTCCAAATTCAAAATCCATTCAAAAATATTTTTAGTCCTCAAGATTTGAACATCCTGAACAGTCTTTGTACCTTGGATTAAACCAGTAATAAACCAACTCAACTGTCTGTAATAAACATCAGTGTCTTCACTTAATGCAGAAATGGTGGTGATTTCATTAAACAATGGCAAATCATAATCCTTTAAAATTGGACCCTTCATCATCCACTTGATACATTTTTCATTCAAGTAGTGACCTGGATTGATCAAAATTGTGAAAACTCTTGTGATTAGAGTGAACAATAATGGACTGAAATCTTTTGGTGTGATTTTTTCATCTGTATTCTTGAAAGTGAATAAAATCTTGGAAACCAATAATTCAACAATATGTCTATCTCTATATGTGGAATTAGTCTTTAATGACACAAGGATAGTTGAAAGTATTCTGGTTGTCACTTCTAGAATAATATCATCTTGTGAAGATAAATTGATCAAAATCAACTCCATCAATCCAGCCTCAATCAACTTCTTCATTTCAACTTTGACAACTTCTTCACCTTCAGCGGCTGGTCTAATTAATTCATCACTATTGATTATCAATAGCAATAAAAATAATGGATCATACTTGGTTTTGTTATAATCTTCAATATCAACATCAGATACCTCTGCTGCGTCATAAAAGTTTTGGATTTGAGTCCAGTTTGTCAAAGAAGATGACTTTTGGAAAGAAATGTTAAATCTGATAGGATTAACGTTGTAGTTTTCAATACAGTTGGTAATATAGTTCTTCTCCAACGTGACAATATAACCTTCCTTCTTCTTCTCGATCAATTTGCTTTCACCAACCAAATCATGCTCATCTTCAGTCAATGAATCCAAAAAGTCCCAATGATAGACGGAATTGATCCATGAATTATTCAGCTTGGATTCAATCTTTTCCAAAACCTTCAACAAAACAACATCTTCTGGTCTTGTGGAACCATTATAGACAGTCAAAATCTTCTCTTGAATGGAAACAGTAGAGTTCTTAGTTTCATCCAATTCAAATAATCTCAGAACTAGCAATGCAAATAAATATCTTTCCTTAGATTTGGATAATGAAGTTTTGGATAATAAATTTTCTTCATTGTTCACAGCAATTTGAAGCAGCTTACCAGAATCGATAAAAGTCTTATTACCACTCAATGCAGCAGCTAAAGCTAGTTCAATTGCGGATTGATTTCTTGGCCATTTACTTAAAATGACTTCAATCATAGCATTGACATTACCTCTGTTCAAGATTTTGGAAATATTAATTGATAAGAAAATTTCTCTCAACTTTCCAGTGAAAGCCAAGAAACTTTTTGGTAACTCAGGATGTTCAGCAAAAACTTTGGTGACGTATAAGACAGATTTGTTTAACCATGTTTTGACGTCATGATCATTCAACAGTCTCAATGAAAGAACCAAATTGGCAACTTCAGCTGTGTATTTGTTACTAGTCTTTGTCAAACCGTAGGACAAAACATATCTCTTTTCTTCATCAGTGACATCAGCAAAAGATCTTGTAAACAAACCAGAAAGCTTAGCAAATGAAAGGGCACTAAAATCTTCTTTTGAAATCAAATCTAATGCAAACTTCTTTGCTGGTTCGAATAAAGAAGCGGCAATTTTTGATTGCTCTGAGTCCAATTTTAAATCGTAGTCAATGGAAGCAAGGACAGATGTTGAAACTAAAGTATCATTCAAGCCTTCTGTAAATTTCAAAACCTTTGTAACAATGCTCTTTTGTTTTAGCAAAACTTGGATCAAATGTACATTTTCTTTATCATGGAAAACAGTATCCAATAAACCATCGATATCATCATAAATGACAAGATTTGAAGCAACCAATTCTGAAATGGCTGGAAGTAACTCTTGCTCAGAAGCCAACTTTACAAGATCAGAAGACTTCAAAGTAAGTTTGCGTTCAACAAACAATGACAAGGTCCATACTTTTAATTCTAAACTCTTTAAAGATAAACAACTTCTTAAAGATTCTTCATCCAATGACCATAAAGAGACTCCTAAAATGGATTCTTCATTAGAACTCAATTCACCTCCTTCTAGATGAGACTTCACAACACCAGCAAAATCAGTATTCTTAAAATCATTCAATTGAGAAAAGATTTCAGCAATGGCACTTGAAATGTGAATAGCTTTTTCATTTGATGAATTTGGTACATATAAATCATTCCAAAACTTTTTGTCAGAAACCTCCTTGGAAAATTCGGCACTGGTTGAACAATAGTTACCAAACTTTGATAATAGTTCTGAAATAATATGTTCTAAACCATGAGAGTTCAATTTCAACTTTTCACTGTTGATGAATGTTTTCAATCTGAATAAGATACCAACAATATCAAATTTAGATGTTGGGATACGTGGAGAGTTTCTCAGGTTGTCGATTGATGAAGTTGTAATATATTCAAAATATGATGATTCTCTTGATTCAGCAAAAATAGAATCATTATTGAATGATGATAGGTTTTCTTCATAGTTTTCAAAATCTAAGTAAACTTCAGCTTGTGGGAAATCAATTTCAACATCTTTCAACAATGTCTTGATGGAATCTAATGGTTCACCAGCAATTGCTAATAATCTCAAAAACAAAACAAACCATTTTGATGTCAATTTGTAATCTGTAGTCTTGTCAACAAATTTCCATTGTTCAAATAAAGTGATAATGAAAGGACTAATTCTGTTTAAAGCGTTTGATGTGTCGACATATTTGAAAGGGGATCTAACACAACGAGAAACAGATTCATCCAACAATTTCCAGATCTTTCCAACTTGTGCATCATCTTCTTCAACTTCTGATAAAACAGCTTGTAAAGAGTGGATTAGTAAAAGCATTTGATCAACTTTAATGATGGAGCTGTTAAAAATGATGGTTTGTTGGACTAAATTGATCAAAATTTTGGAAACTTTTGAAGAAAATGAACTCATGGATGGAGAAGATGTTAATTTCAACAGCAAAGTAAATAATGATGAGGATTTATCTGACTTATTCCACCATTTCACTTGACTATTGTCACCTTCTTGTAATTGAAAGAAATTGTCCAGTAACACTAGATCAATACTGGAGAACTTTGATTCGTTGATCACATCCATATATGGTTTGGAAATATGTGTGGAATAGTTGTATCTGTCTTGGAAAACCTTGGTGTATTCTTGGATTGCACTCAAGTATGATAGTAGCAAGATCTTGTTTTCCTTGTGTTTTGTGTATGAATCTGTTAATGAAGAGACAACAACAGACAAATCTGGTAGGTTGGAATAAACAGAGTTGATCAACTCAACTTTAGCTTCATCCCATTTCTTTTCTGTGTATAGATCGATATATTTAACAAGTTGTTGCACTGAGAAAATGATCAATTGAATTGAAAGTTGCCTTATTAAAAAGATGTCAGAAGTCAAACATTTGGTCAAAGTACCTCTGTTCAGTAATGCAGGTGTTATTAGTTCAGTGATAATTTGTTTGGAAGGTCCATTCAGACTGCTGTATTGAACAATAGCTTCTGGGATTTCAATACGCAATAATTTATTTAATAACAAAGTCACACCCAACCAATAAGAAGACAATTTCGGATCATGGGCACCACGAGAAGCCAAGTAATTGACATATGGAGGGAGTAGTTCTGGAATGGCTCTCAATATTTCAACAGTTGTTGTTAGTTGTTTGTCATCATCCCAAGGCTTCAAATTTGAAAGCAAAGAGTAAATGATTCTATTGTTTGTTTTAAATGATTTGTCATTAACTTTAAGGACTCCACCAGGACCATCCAAGAACCAAGTTTCATGTTCACTGAATCTTAAGCCAAATTTTTGATCTGTACCAATCAACATGATAAACTCGCTGAATTTTGCTTGAACATCAGGGTTTGGGTTGTAGAACAATGGCAACAATCTTGGAAGATTCCATTCATTGAACATTTTCAATTTAGTGGCTTTTTTGAATGAAGGTTCTTTCAAAATAGTGTCTTCCCAAACGGTCAAAGTCAAATCAATTAATGAATCACTATCAACTGTGGAAACAAATTTCAACCAAGTAGTTGTGATTTTGGTATTATTCGTCAGGAATTCCTTTCTCGAGATTGGTGAAGATTTTTGTAAAATGTTTAGCAAGAATCTAATCAAACAGTAACGCATGGTTGTATGTTCTTCTTCTTTTGTAGCTGTGATATCAGCCAATTGTGTTTTTGTTGGAATCAAGATCTTTGGAATGGATGGGGAAGAAAAATCAAACAATGCAAGAAAATCATCCAAAAGTGCACAATCTTTATACAAAATGAATTCATTAATCAATCTCACGACACTATTTGTTGCACGTTGTCTGAACCCGTTTATTGCATTGTGCAAAGTGTTTTGGTATTTGTTCAATATTTCTTTAATCATTTCAACACCAACATCACCAAAGAATTCGGAACCATCAAAGTATCTCAACATTCTTGACATGACATTACTAGCCTTCGCAAAATCTTCATATCTTCCCATTTGAGCAGAAAAGGACCAAACTTGGATCAGTTGGTTAATAACACCTTTACTTAAGAACTCATTAACGAAATCAGCAGCTTGTGGTGTCTCTTGATCTAGAAAGATTTCCAGTCTTGAAACCAAGGCAATACCTAGCGCCCCCTCGCTGTTGTTATTCTTCTTCTGCTTGTCGTTATGACCCATTGTTGATATCTGTGTGCAAGAACAACGAATGT
>JAJLVX010000588.1:0-10054 GCA_030564525.1 Liangdongia berthetii | reverse complement strand
GATAAAGTGTGTGGACAGATTGGAGAAATCAAAATACCAGGGATTTCAGGATGCACTAATGAACCACCTGCACTTAGAGAATAAGCTGTGGAACCACTTGGTGTTGAAATAATTAAACCATCAGCTTCAGCAGTGGTGATTGGATCCTTGTCACCAAACATTTCAATGGAAGTCATGACGGCATTTGGGCCTCTATCAACAACAACCTCATTGAAAACACAATAAGTATCGGAAATCTCATGAGTTGGTTCACCATTTTTGGAACCCAAATTCTTGATTTCTGTTGTCAAATCACCATTTGCTTTATCCTTACTTAAAGACTTCATAATGGTACACTCAAATCTCATCCTTATAGAGCATTGATAACCCTTTTCCATAATCCCTGTAAGAATATTTTCATAATCATTAACATCAAATTCAGTTAAGAACCCCAAACTACCTAATGAAAATGGTAAAATTGGCGGAATGACAGTTTGAAACAACCAACTAGCAAATAATACAGTACCATCACCACCAAAAGTAACAATCAGATCAAATATTTCAGGTCTGTAGAGACACTTATCACCATACCAAAAGTAAATACGGTTCTTGAATTCTTGGTTTGGACCAATAATTTCTTCATAATTATATTCTGGTTTGTCCTTCAATTCTGATTGGATGTATAAATTGATACTGGAATTGTAGTTTAGTAGAAACTTGGAGATAACATTTGCCCATTTGTTTGGTTCTGGATCATATATTTTGGTTAGAATCATAATGTTGGAAATTTTGGCCTTTATGTTCACCTTGTTTAGAGTACGTTCCAAATCTCTTATACCACCAACAATCTTACCCAACTGTCTTTTCGTCATCAACGCCGACGAGATGGTTGACAATTCATGCTCTAAACAGGTTGTAACATTCTCGTCTTTTGGAGTCACACCAATTCGTGTCTTTAAATCCTTCTCATCAAATATGTCCAAGTTGTTTAACTCAGCGTTGAGCAATGTTGGGATAACAGACTTCGAACCGATGGATAGTCTGCGTGTAGCACATGGTGTAGAAGGAGTAGCACTACCACTGCTATCAGTATCCACTCTCTCCAAGATCTGCTCACCGGGTTTAGGTGAAGTAGAACCACTAGCTGGGGTAAACGTGAACTGCTGTAGTTTTTCTCTAGCACAAGCTAACGCCAGTTCTTGGGCCGTTTCAGAGTCAATATACTTCTGTGTGCTTTTCGTAGGACTCATTGTGTGGTCTTTAAAAGCTCAAAGGAATTTGGTGATGGTGAAGAAGTATTTTATTTTGTTGTTGCTGAACAAATGAACATTCCTTTATTCCCAGAAAAGAAGATAAAAATTGATCTTCTGATTGTTGGAATGATGAGAGAAATAAATCATGTAACCATTGATATTGTGATAGAATATATATAAATGAATCATGATAAAGAATTAATTCTGCCTAAGCATACAATTTAAAAGATTATTTCGGCCTAGAAGTTTGTATTATTCAAGGCTAGGCAGAGGATGTAGGCAGAGCGTAGGCAGGGAGAGTAGACCTGAAGGCTGACGCAATTTCCATGCTGCCCGAACCGGTGAAGATAGGGAGGAAAAGGAAACGAAAGAAAACCCAAAAAGCGATTCATTCGAACAAATAGACGCTGAGGTGGCAAGATAAACAAAGTCTAGCAAAAGGCATTGAGCAAGGCGAAAAGCACAAAAGGTAAGGTTCTCCATTTTTTTGCCAGATATAAAATTGAAGGTAACGATTAATTTTTTTTCAGATGTCTGAACCAATAACAAGTGATGAACAGGCTGTGATTCTTCAAGATTCAATCAAGCTTATCAAGCAAGAGACCGCACAAATGAAGAGATGCTTGGAGTCCAAGGGCAAACTCATGGATGCATTGAAGCACGCATCGAACTTTTTGACGGAATTGAGAACATCCCAGTTGAGACCAAAACAGTACTATGAGCTTTATATCATGGTGTTTGACTCTTTGAACCTGTTGGCCGGATACTTGAAAGATAACCATCCACACTACCATTTAGCCGATCTATACGAGCTTGTCCAATACGCTGGTAACATTGTCCCAAGATTGTATTTGATGATTACAGTTGGTACTGTTTACATGTCAATCCCTGATGCTCCAGTCAAAGAGGTTATGAAAGATATGATTGAAATGTGCAGAGGGGTCCAATATCCTATACGAGGGTTGTTCCTAAGATACTATCTTTCACAAAGAACCAAATCATTACTACCTGAAAACCAGGACTCTATTCAATTTGTCATCACTAACTTCATAGAAATGAACAAGTTATGGGTTAGATTACAACACCAAGGCCCATCAAAAGATAGAGAAAAAAGAGTCAAGGAAAGAGAGGAGTTGAAGATCCTTGTTGGTTCCAACTTGGTTAGACTTTCACAATTACAAAACAACAAAGAGTACTACAAAACTGATATTTTACCAACAATCTTGGAACAAATTGTTCAATGTAAAGACGTCCTGGCTCAAGAATACCTTTTAGATGTTGTTATTCAAGTTTTCCCAGATGAATTTCACTTGTACACCTTGGATGAATATCTTACTCGAATCAAAGATTTGAATCCAAATGTCAGCTTGAAAAAGGTTTTGATCACTTTGATTGATAGACTGACAAATTTTGCTAAAAGAGAAGACTTGACAGATTTGGAGAAATTGACAGTCAGCGAGACAAAGAAAGAAACTGATGAAGAAGGCGAACAAAAAGCAACAACAACAACAGACGAAAATTCGTTAGAAAATATTAATCTTTTTGAAAAGTTTTGGTTTTATATTAATGAAATTGAACAAGCTAGAGATTTGTCTATCGAAGAGATCAGTTCTTTATTGGAATCCATCACTCGTTTGAGTTTGGCTTACTATCCAAACAATCATGAGAACATTGACCAAGTATTCAAATTTGCTGCTGCAAAGATCAAGGAATTGGCAACATCTTCAGACTCATCCGAACAAAACTTTAAGAATCTACTATTAGCTCCTATTAATGATTATGAAAACCTATTGGAGATTTTGAAACTAGACAACTATGAGGACTTGCTCTCTTCTGAGCCAATAAAGATCCAAAAGATTGTAAGTTTGGAGATTTTGAACAAGCTGTTGCAGGGTGGTGTTAGAATTAAAACAGAATCTGATGTTGCTGGTGTTTTCAAACTACTAAATGTCATAGTTGTTGACAAAGATGAGGCAACAAATGAAAGAGGTGAAGAAAGTGTTGAATTTGTCAATGAACAAGAGAAATTAGGTAAAGTGGTCCACCTAATCAGTAACAAAAATATCACCACACATGCTGAATTGTTGAAAACTTGCAAGAGATATTTAAGTGAAGGTAACATCCAGCATACATATCCTGCATTGTTTTTTAATACGTTGAAATTAATTAGAAAACAAGGTGAAAATACCACAAGCAATGAATTATTTAAGTTCATTTCAAGAATCATCAACGATTTATTTAGAATTAATCTGTCAACATTAAGCTTCAAACTTTACTTATCTGGTGCTGTTATTGCTGATCAAGTGAAATCTGAAGAAATGGCTTATGAATTTTTTGCCCAAGCATTCACTATTTATGAAGAAGCTATTAGTGATTCAAGACTACAGTACCAATCTATTGTTTCTATTGCAGCATCGTTACAACAATGCAGAAACTTTTCCAGAGATAACTATGATACATTAATCACAAAGACTGCACTACATGGCTCTAAGTTATTAAAGAAACCAGATCAATGTCGCGCTGTTTACTTGGCTTCACATCTGTGGTGGGGTGTTGAAATTCCAGCGTTGGGTGAAGAAGAAGGTGTCACTGAATTTTACAGGGATGGTAAGCGTGTTTTAGAATGTTTACAAAGATCATTACGTGTTGCTGATGCTTGTATGGATTCTTCAGTTTCCATAGAATTATTTGTTGAAATCTTGAACAGATGCCTATATTATTTTATTCATGGTAACGATTCCATTACTGTCAAATACATCAATGGATTGATTGAGTTGATCAGAGAAAACCTTGAACCATTAAAGAGTGAAAATGGTGTTCCTGAAAGTCCAAAGAAACACTTTCAAAGAACTTTAGAGTACATTGAATCACAAAAGGATATCGATGAGAGATTCCAACTAATAACGTGGAAACCCTTGGGTTAAAACTATTTACAAAATGTATTATATAGGATGTAACAGGAAAAATAAAATAATACTCTTTACCAACCAAAGTTTTCTGTATGAAGAAAAACCTCTTGAACATCACCAGTGACATTAGATTGTAGTTTGGAAATAGCATTACCAGCATCAATTTGCATAGAAGAGTTACCAGACAAGATGAATGCATTCTTCTGTAGTAATTTCACAGTAGTTAAATACTTGGATAGTTTAGGTTTAGAGTTCATATGGATATGAATGAATTGTGACAAGTTTGACTCAGTAACAGTAACACCTTTTTCTTCAAAACTCTTTTCATCACTTGAAGATGAATTATCTGAATTAATCTCTTTACTTTCAACAGTTTCTGGATTGACATCATTAACAGAGTTTGTAACAAAGATATGAATGTCAAACAAATCACGAGGAGCAACATTCAACACTTCAATCAGTTCTTTTTCCAACCATTTCAAAGAACCAATATCACTTACAATCCAAATGAATTCAACTTTTGAAACAATACATGTTGGATCACTATAATGTTGAGCAATAAACTGCAAGAATGGGAATGTGACAGCAACACCAGTACCAGAAGAAACCAAAAACAACTTGTCAAAGGATTGACAATCACGATTCATACCACCATATGGCCCATCAAGAAAAACCTTGTACTTCTTGAAAGCCTTTTCATCACGGATAGCATCGTAAAGATTCTTGGTTAGACCTTTTTGTGGTCTCACAATTAATTTCAATTCATATTGAGACGCCTTTGGAATAGTCAAGATTGAAAAAGGGTGGTTATCAAGGGTATGCAAACCATAGATGAATCTAATGAAGATGTGCTCACCAGGATTCCATTTAAACTCTTCTTGAGACTTGATATCAATGACGATTTCATAAACCCCATTATCTAAGGCTCTAAGTCTAGCTTCTTTAGCCTTTAAACAATAATTATTTGGTCTAAAGAAAGAAGTTTTCACCAATGCACGGTACAACAGTTGAAACCCACAAACAGTGATTGTAGCCCAAGTATACTTTTCAGTATACAAATCTTTATAACCATGCCATGTAAAAGTTGCCAAATAAACCAAAGACACAATCCAATGACTGTGCAACCATAATTCATAAAATCTAGATCTGAAAAATCTAGTGGACATGACACACAAGAGAAACAGTAAAACTAATGGAGCAACACCAGTTTTATAGATGTAGTAATGCCAGAAATCGGTTTTTATTTGTGCAACACCACCTTCTAAACTTGCTTGGACTAGATATGGAATAACATGGACTAGAGCCATGAACAACAAACCCCAACCAAGCAATTGATGATAGAAATTCAACTTTTCATATGAAATACCAGTGATTGTGGTAATGATGTTGACTTTCCCACCAAGAATGAACAAAAATGGAGTGATACCACTTGTGAAAACTGCAGCTCTAACAGCTAATGGAGGAGAACCAAAGGATTCACAACCTCTATACCAAAAATGAGGAATGAAAACAAGCAATAAACTGTACAAAGTTGAGAATAAGATAACAATGACTGTACCCAATGATGCTGGTAACCCTGTGATTTTCGAAAATATCAAAGGGAATCTCTTGTATGCAACGAGTCTTGTACCTGCAGTTATCTTTTCCATCAACTTGAACCTTAATGCAGATTTCCCATTAATTTTAGAGTTTCTGTATGCATAATCAGAGTATCTGAAATACATATTTTTGAAGAACATTAGCACCATGAACCCAGCAGTGACATACAAGGTGTAGTATGTATATCTTGCTTGAAACCCCCAGGCATGCTTACCACTTTGGGACTCCGTTCTCCAACCTTTGAAAGGAGCCTCTTTTGAATGGTTGGAAATATAGGCACAATCGAAACCTCTGAAAGTTTTCATTTTAATGTTACCAATGAACTTGTTAGTTTCCAAGGCTAAAAGAATGCCTAAACAATTGTGGGAGTTGAACACTTTTTATATGATTGACATTGCATTTGAAAAAACTGTTAGTAGCTATGATCCACTAGGGCGTTAATTGCTCAGCTATATTAGCATGTTAAAGCATAGAATTGCCATGTAGTATCTGAACATATCTGTAGTTTTCCTGCTCTTTGATGTAAAATATTTGCTCGTTTTGACATGCTGTGAAGTCGTAACCTTAAAAAATCTTGCATGGCTGGCATGAGATTGACGCAGTAGTTGGTGAATAGTGGAAACAGTTTATAGTAATAGGAAGTTTCATCCGTTCTAGATCCAATTGAAGACCATATTTTATAATTTTATTCGGTGGGCACTGGGTTGTCAATGTTTTATGCTGTAGTTGTTGAAGTTTTGCAAAAATTTTCAGCTGTGCATATCACGGCAATTTGCTTGAAGACACAACAATACAAAGAGAACTCCATAGATATCCTCAGTCTTGTGATATCAAAAGCGAATGTTTTCTATGACAATGCAATATCTAATATCTAGATTCTATTCTATTATTATAAATTATTATATCGTTAAAGATACATTCCCCCTTCTTTTTAATTTCAATTCTAAAGATTGAGTTCCCTTTTGATAGTATAAGTAACCAAGATTGGTAGGCTCACAACCAATGCAATGTACTGGATTATATAGGTCAACGAGAGGTATTCCATCTGTGGATATTCATTCTCAATTTCAATTGATTCAGCATCAGTATTGACCATTTCATTAGTGTCGTTTTCCCTTGAGTTTCTATCACCTGGAAATTCCACTTCAGTTAATTCATGAGATGAAGAACCAGCCAAATTAACATTACCACTAGCATCCTTAACATCCTTAGTAGCTATGCTATTATTATCTGTAGATTTGTTAGGCAATGGTTGAAAAATTGCAGTCAACACCACCAGTGTTGTACCAGTTGGCAACCCCCACACAATGTAGCACACAAAATGAAGAACAACATCATGATCATACCAGCCATAAATCTTCAATCTATGTATGATTAAAACACCAATAATTGGTAGTATAACAAGTCTTGCAATGCCAATAAGTAATGGTGAAAACCCCAATTTGGAAATGTTATTAACCTCTAGTCTTGAGAATGTATTACCCAAGAGTAATAAACCCAATGGCACACAAGCCTGAGATATATATGAAGCAAAATCAAGAATAAAAGATAATGGAGGTTTTGAATCAGGAGCATTCGGTAGATGTTTACTTCCTGTATCAATGAACAATGCCTTTGTCCAGGGAACCAAACACATGATAAAACTGAAAACGACTGATATAGAAACTGGTCTTTTGGAATTATCCAGAATGAATAAAATTAAAGATTTGAATTTGGAAAATAGCCATTTAATACTTATTTTATTTGTACTTGGTATAGTTAATGATTCTTGTTCAATACTAAATTCAAGTTGTTTCTCATTTGAAGTAGACTTAACATCATCCAGCTGCAGAGTATTATTATTATTTTGTTGATACTTTGAATACACTCTTACCAAATCAGAAGTACCATCTTGATGTCGTATACTCTTTGTGCGTATCAATTGCAATTCCAAATCTTCTTCTTGTAATGGTGATATTTGTGGGGCTTCAGTTGTGTCTTTAAAATCCATACTTGTCAATTTAAACCCACCAAAATTGAATTGGATTGACATTTGAAATGCAGTGAATATGACAATATAAGCAACACCTTTATTGATTTGATCATCAGTAAACAAAAGACCATTTAAAGACTGCAAATATGCAATTGTCAAATCACTGATGTTGGGGAATAAACCAGTTGACATGCATCCACCTTTCCATTTCTTGGGCCTTGTTAAGTAATAAACAATGACAGTGCTTAAAAGACCAATACCATACAATGCAACACTCACCAGCACAATGATACCAATTTGCTTCAAATCCGAGATTGCAATATATGAAACCAAGTTTTTAAACATTAGACATGGGAAGATCACAGTGACCATCATTGCAGATATTTTCTTTTGGGCATAAGCATCAATGATGCTAGCTCTTCCCAGAAAGAACCCACATCCTATGATCATATAGATCTTGAATATTGGTTTGATGGAGATGTATATGACAGATCCTAATGCGATTGGTGATTTGGTTGGATCAACATCGCTGGTGAGACTGACGGTTGTGTTCATTGTTGAAAGAAAATGGGTGCCACCAACTCAAATACAAAGCAATCACTGGTGAGCAGTAAGCAGCACAATATCAGGATTCACTGTTCAGCATTGTTTTAATATATATGAAAAGGACGGGAAGTATAGTAACATTATATAAGTACAATTAGTAGTTAGTTTAGCTGTAGACTAAACGGCGTCAAGAATTCCATTTTCCACCCTGCCACACAAAATAAAGAACTGCAGTGTAATCAAGAGGGATTCGAACTAGTGCATTTGAATACCTTTATAAATTATTTTAGATACTCTTTTTGGGCCTAGAGATGTGTGTATATAGTGCTGTAATAAGTTTATGCATACTAGGTGTACGATATCTTCACCAGTTTTTAAACACTGTTTTGACTACCCTTTCTCCACTTAGGTGTGCTTTGTTTTGTGCTGTTATCTTTGGCTAGAACTTAGAAGTAGAGGTACAACTAATAAGCGACTCCCAAATAGGAAGGTACATATAAAACAAAGAGTTGAAAGGAGGAACAACTGGACATTATCAAAATACAGTATAGTATATAGTATATACTGATAAATACATTGATCCAGTATTCAGTAGTAATAACCATCCTTTTACTGACTGATCTGGTAGTATCAGTAACTACCCCAATCTCTCCCCGGACTCTCTGCCTGGCTCTGCCCAGACACTCCCGCTGCTGCCCCCACCAAATCCTGGGGAATTTTGAGGTGGAAAATTTTAATTCAGCCAATCCAGTTGTTCAAATCCCAAATCACAAAGGTGTCAATAATAATCACAAGATCTACAATTAATTGAACAACACCTGACAATTAAAAACACCAACAGTCACAAAGAGAAGAAGACAACGGAACAAGATGCCAGTGTACACAGTGTCTCATGTAAGTGTTTACACGATAAAGGGTAACAGGCTACAGCAGTGGGTTTAACACTTTTTTTTAAGGTCCAGAACATTAGAATATGTGTTATTATGGTTGGTCTTCCAGCCAGAGGCAAATCATTCATTTCACAAAAGAGTACGTATACTACAGCAGCTCAACACTTCTATATACATCAATAATGTGTTTCTGTGTTTTTGTTTTTTCTGATGGTGTGCTTTGTTTTCTAACACAATCAATTTAGTTGTAAGATACTTGTCTTGGTTATCCATAAACGCCAAATCATTCAATGTGGGTAGTTATCGTCGTCAAGCTGAACATCACCCAAGCGCAGATTTCTTTGACGCACACAACGAAGAAGGGTTGAAAATCAGACAAGAGGCCGCCACCAAGGCGGTTGAAGACATGATGACTTGGTTCAACGAAGAACAAGGTGTCGTTGCTATATTGGATGCCACAAACACAACCAGGCAAAGACGTAATTGGCTATTGAGACTGTGCAGAGAAAACTCCATCGAACCAATGTTTTTGGAAAGTTGGTGTGATGATGAGCGTGTTATCAAAAAGAACATCATGGATGTTAAAACTACATCTCCAGATTATGTGGGGTTGGATCCTGAAGCTGCTGCCTCTGATTTCAAAAAACGTATCCAGAAATATGAGGAGGTCTATGAGCCATTGGATTTGAACACCAATAAAGATTTGACATTCATCAGATTGATCAACGTTAGCGAACAAGTCATTATTAATAAGATTGAGACTTATTTGGAATCTAGAATAGTTTATTACGTTATGAATTTACATATCAAGCCAAGATGCATTTACTTGTCAAGACATGGTGAATCAATGTATAATCTGGAAGGTAAAATTGGTGGTGATGCTGATCTAAGTGAACGTGGGTTCCA
>JAJLVX010000587.1:0-10196 GCA_030564525.1 Liangdongia berthetii | reverse complement strand
ATACTAATCTTGTGTGGTTGACGGTTGTTGATACTCATCATATATGTCATGAAAATAAAGGATGCATATTGGGATGTGAACTGTTTGCGGAACAACCAGAAATCTTCAAAATTGGTGTACAAATTGGTGAAGTAATTCTTCACAACAGTGTCTGGAACCATCAATGATTGTGTGGCACTCAAAATCTCAACTCTGATGCTCATAATATCAGGTTTTGGTAAATGAGGATCAAAAGCAGCTCTCAACTTTTCATTGTAGTACAATAATGGTTGGTCCCTATTCAGCTTGTTCTTACGACAATAATCTTCATAGACTTCTTGTAGTGATGTAACTGAATCACTATCATTCATGATACGAATATGTGGTGATAATGGGACCGCTATTGGTAAAGTAAGCTGAATGTTGCGACGACGTGTTTGAACCTTCTTGGATAAAGTTTCATTAAAGATACGATACAATTGGAAAATTCTCTCTTCACGTCTGCAGTGACGAGCAGCTGGGAACTGAACAGCAAATGGATGTAAACTACCATCATGACCACGAATCTTAATACGTTTGTAACAAGCATGAGTACCTCTGATCAATTCCAAAGTTGGTAAGAAACGCTCAATCTTAACAAAATGACTGTTATTGTCCTTATTCAACAAGTACTGACCTGGAACCTCAATGTCTTCAAACTTCTGGTGATGGAATTCACTCAAATGTGGGCAAACGCTTTCAAGGTTAACATTAGAGAATCTGCGATCCAACTTATCTTCCAATCTGTCTCTCCATTTTCTTAGCTTGTTGATATATGCTTCCAAGTTTGGTTTAGATGAAACAAAGTCTTTATCAAATTCAGCCCTGATATGTCTTGGTAAAACTGTATCGGCAAATCTGGTGATGTTAGCCTCTGTTGTTGGTGGCAGTTTAGCATCTTCTCTAGGATTTGGTAGACGGTTGGAGTATTGAATACCATCATTTAGCAATGCAATCACCAATCTATATGCATCTTCATCAGCGCTGCATTTGAATCTCTGGTTGATTTGATCAACTAATGATTCTAATGAAAGAGCTAAGAGTGGATAAGCAGTCTTCAAAATACCCATAATTTCATCAACATATTCCCAAGGTTGGCGAATACCATTAGAACTTGGTCTTAAAGGCTCCACTGGTGTACCATTTTGACGATTAGCAACAGCCATAGCTTGTCTTTGAATAACCGCAAAGTCTTCCTTGGTAGTACGCAATTGGAAGTGAAGAGCCTGTGGGTAGGTCTTTGCAATACGGATAAGAACTTGACGAACCAGCTTTGCTTCCTTGTGGGACAACGAAGTCAACAATTGTGGAATAAATGTTATCCAATACCAAACTGGAACTTCACCTCTGTATGCTTCAAAAGCTTGAGATAAGGAACCAGTTGAATCATCCAAACTAATCAGCCATAGAATACGACACAAAAGTTTTCTAGCCTTACCATTCTTGTACAACCCGGCTGCTTGCAAGTAACAACTGATAGCATTATTTGCATAAACCATCTCATTTGGATTCTCTTTCAGACGACGGTCATTGAAATGACCCCACTCAGCCCATGCCTTAGCCAAGTTCAAATCAATTTGAACAGCAGTTGCAAAGGCTTGATTAGCTTCATCTTGAGCCTTCAGTTTGGCCAAAAACATACCCTTCAATGTAAAGAACTCTGCCTTTTGTTGAGTAGCAAAATACACTAGGTTCGTGTTACTGATGACATCCAAACCTGTGTTCAACTCATTGACATTTTGATAATGACATTTGGCTTGTTCTCTCAATTTCAAGAAAGCTTCTTGAATTTCAATGTTTGGAAGTGTATAAATCTTTGTTAGTTGACTGATACAAACATCTGGCATATTATGTTTACGAGCAACATGGGCAAATCTGTTTATGACCCATGCAATTTCATGGTAACCACGGTAAGCATAACTGTTGGCATTACTATTACCATTAGCTTGCTGTAAAGCAGGAATGAATGGCATGTACACCTTGTTAATCACACCGAATGCATGCTGACGCCATGTCACCAAATCATTCCAGATATTAATATCATCCCAAACATTTGGTAAACGTTCTCTCCAGGCTTGTAAAACCCTCTTCAATTCTTGTGACTTGGTATCCAGATTTTGTGCATTGGTTGTCAACAAGCTACCGTATACTTGACTAGCTTCCATGAATTCAACATATTGTTGAAAGGTGTGCAATAGTGGAACATGAGCATTGGTGAATCTTTTTGGAAGACCATGCCACTTGCGTAAAGCTAGTTGCATACCTTCATCACATAACTTGGATAAATCTTGTAAAGTCTCATTACTTTGAGCATAGCCTTGTAAACATAAGAAAGTCTCAAAGACTTGGCGACGTGGAGTAGGAACATCCATAACCGTCTTTACTGATTGTTCAAGAGGCTCCTTATCCGCAGTCCAATCAGCCACACGCCATCCACATTCAAGTAACAAATCAGTGAACCCTTCATGTTTGGCAAGTTCGGTAAGAATATCCCAATGTTGAAGTTTTTCAGCACACAAAATCCAGTTATCTTCCCATAGTGAGTATTCTGATTCACCATATGGTAGCACACCACTACGTGCCTTGATTTGAGCAGCTTCGTACAGTTGGAGAGCCTTGTCCCACAACCCAACTTGTTCATATGATAAAGCAGCATTGGTTTCAAAGTACTTGCCACGTCTTCTCCATTGACCATAAAACATATCATCTTCTTGTAAATTGGCATACATTTCAATCAATGCATCTTGGTTTGTATCACGGACAACACTATTTTCAACTAATGGTTCTTCCTCAATTTCTTCCAATAGTTTGATGGATGGATACCAAGCATCAAAACTGTAACCTAGATATTTCACCAAATGTGGAGGCAACTGCAAATCTGGACATTTCCCAATACCTTCCAACAAAGATTGAATAACATTTGGACGAACATCAGCTTGACGAGCATGATAATCTCTTGATAACAAGGACACCAAAGATTCCTTGAATCCCATTTTTTCACGACGTGGAACAGAAGAGTAAGCTACTGGGAACATATCAATCCAAGCATAATGAACAGTTGCTGGGCTCTTGTAGAACAAATCAACAAGTGGATTAATGATATGTTTGGCTTTGATATCATTCAAACCAACTAAGAAATCATTGTGTCTCTGTAATAATTCTTCGACACCTTCACCAACATCAGCTGTCTTTCCTTTTGTGATGGCTTCGATTTGAGCAAGGGTTGCAAATTGATAAGAATCATTCAACTTTAACTCATATTCACCATCAATAGAACCGTATAGTAACTGTAATGCTTGGTTCAACCATCTGTAATCAGTCAGGTACTCCCAATTTTGTTCTCTGACAATGTAGTACAATCTAGTGTTGATATCTTTCTCAATACTCCCGTTTAAAATGAGCATTAAACGATCACGAATACCCTTATCTGCAAGTCTAGTACCCACTAAAAATGGCTGCTCCATTCTAATAGTTAATTCAGTACAAGCCATGGACTTATCCTCAAAAATATCGACAATAATCTTGTAAAAGTCCTTCGACAATGATAATTCACCTCTTAATTCAAACACCAGCATCTTTATCAAAATAGCAGCTTTCTCCTTGGTTGTTGGGAACAAATCATTGGTTGAAAACACCCAAACTCTGACAATTCCGATGATCTCTTTCAATAAATGAATGTCAAGTGATCTGTCTATTAATTGAGCCAATAATGTCAAAAAAATTCTTCTTTGGTCACCCAATGTAGAGATTCTCATAGAAGACATGAACAAAATCTTTTCTAGCAACTTTGTTGTCATTTTAGCTTCAAACTCAACTTGTGGAGATGAGTTATCAGTTTGAGCAATCGAGATATGATCTTTGCAAATCTTAGCAAATGTTCTGATAATACTTTGGACTAATGAGTCTAACAACTTTGGATAATAATTTGACAAAGTCCAAGCCAGAGTAACACCAGCAGCAACAGAATTTGTATTTTGCAAATCTTCAGAAACAATAGTACCCAATAAGGACAAAAATGACTTGACTTCTTCACTTTGTTCTTTCTCATCAGATGAACTTTCAATTGTAATTGCCTTTAAAATAATTCTCAAAACTTTTTGTAATCCTTCTTGAACATCATGGTTATCAGAATGTAAACATTTATCCAACAGTGTTTGGAGAAACCCAATATTTTCAACAATCCAAGTGGAAGTTTTACCCTCTAAAGCAATACCTAGAACATCCAATGCATTCAAACAGTAACCTAAAATATTAGCAGTGGATAAATCCGCTTGGACCAAGAATTTTTCGAAGAAAGCAAGCTTGACTGTAACTTCAGACCAGAATGTTGGACTCAAAAGTTCATTCAATATGTAAAGAGCCTTTTGACCCAATTCATTTTCTGAAGCTCTTTGGGAGCTTATGCAAATAAATCTGATCAAAAATGTGATACAAGCCTCACGTTGTGCAAATGGAACAGAGTAATTCTTTGGTGTGGTAATATCAGTGCTTGTTAAGTTTGGTGAACTAGCACTATCAGTACCTAGTAACTTCTCTTCATCCTTTTCAGTTAAGTTTGAGTTTGCAATCGGGGTTGCATTGTTTCCTACTGTTTCCACGTCAGCTTCAGCCTCTTCCTTTGCCTTGATTTCCCAATTCAAAATCAATTCAGCCAAATCAATAGCCAATAATTGGTTTTCCAATGCTGGATTTGGCATGATTGTTAGCTTTCCCATGTAAGTGATAATGTTTGGAATAAAATGATCTCTTCCGATATAAAAGATGTCAGCATGATGAATCAAGAATTGGTAAACAGTAAGGTTTTGAATGGTGTTGTTTTCGGAAAGAACACGTCTAACCCACTTAATCCAACCTGTTGTTGAACCACTTTGACCCATACGTTGTGGCATAACAGGAGCCAATAAATCCAATGCTTGTCTGACCAAATATCTAGCATCAACTGAATGGGTACGTAGCAGAGCAACAAACACTTGAGTAACAATCTTCACTGGTGTTTCATAAACAGAAATAAAGTATGAAGTCACAACGTAAGCAGCTTGTTTTGTCAAAGTGTCATCTAGCTTGATAAAATTCCAACTAAATTTGATTACATCCTTACGCAAATCAGCTGTTAATTGTGGTGCAAATTTAATCAACAGAGCAGACAATTGAAGTAATTCGAATCTCAATGTATCAATAGAACCGGCGATATGATTGGTGATCATTTCGTCAGATGCACGCCAAACCTTGCTATGAATTAGTTCCAACCAACCAGGAAGTTTTGCGCCTTGTGATTTAGTAGCCAAACTATCAAGATTACCACTCTTTGTACCCTCACAAATTATTATTGAATTGAAGATGTGTCTCAAAACAAAGATACGAGACTTCAATGATTTGTTTTCAGTTGCAAATATAATGCACTTGCTCATGTACTCTTGGCGAAGTTCATGGTTCTCTGAATTCACAAGCTTGTCAAAAATAAAGTCTTCCAAAACAGACGAAACTTGAATGCTCAAAGTACACAACAAATCAACAAAGCCCAAAATTGTGTCATGATCGGCTGGATTGGTCTCAAAGAAAGAAACGAATAACTGTTGTAGCCCTTCAATTGTTTGCTTGATGGAAAAGTGAATTGGAGAGGTCAATGATGCAGCCTGTTCAATGTTTGTAACCTCTTGTGATAGTGAAGAAACATCCAATAGTAATTGTTTGTTAGCAACTAACCACTCAACATCCTTTTGAGCAATGCTGGAGACAAGGTCAATAAAATTGGCAAACTTCATACACTTGTTTTCTGGTTGTGTTTCTTGTGTAATACTGTTATAGAACAAGCGAATGTTATCCTTAATATCCTTTCTTAGATCACCACATGAATCTAAACTAACAAAATAAGACAACTTGGTACCCAATTGTCTATTCTCAAATTGTTGCAAAAAGTATTGAATTGTTTCTTGAGGAAATCTGTTCAAAAACTTGGCAATTGGCGCACGGAAAGGGGAACCTTGTTTGCGACGCAAATTGTCTTCCAAATATTGCAAAGTTCTTATGATCTCTTCCATAAAGGTATAAGCCTTTGGTGGTAACAAATGGAATATGTTCAAAATGGCAACAATAATTTTCACAACTTGGTTATTATCAAGTTCTTCAGATGCAATTTGTTGAAGAGTTGAAGGTTGAGCCCAAGCTTTTAAGTGGTCTAGTAACTTTCTACCAATTTCAACTTTGAAATATGTAATCAGTAATTCTAACAGTCTAGCCAAAGCTTCCAAACCAGAAACTGTAAGCTTCTTATGGTCAGATAAATTCATCAACATTGGGCGCAAACCATTCTGCAGCAATTCTTTAGGCAATTTAGAGTTTTGAGAAAGCACCTGCTTTAAGCCTTGATGAGAGGCATTGATGATTGCAGTGGATTTGGCACATAAAGTCTTGAAAAAGACTGCCAAAATTCTGATTCTCGTATGGCCTTGTTGATTTGTGGTGAATTCAGGTTTGGTTAAAGCCAATGACAATAGCTTGATGCAAACAACCCTCAACTTTATTAATTGTTCAGAAGTACGATGCTCAGAAACTTTGTGTGCACTTGTTAGTGATTCATCTTCGGCATCGACTAGGGTCAAAGCTTCCATTAACAATCTGTTCAATTCTTCATTAAAGGTCAAGAAAGAATTATCCAAGCCCAAACAGAAGGTGATTGCATCAATGTTACCGATTTGCATTGGGAATGGCAAAGCTCTCAATGGCTTACCAAAGATAGGTGTCAATAAAATACTCTTGCACTTTTCAATCATTGTTGCAATAGGAACCTTGGTTGTTTTTGATAATAATGTCAAAGCTTCTTGAGAAGTTTCTCTCACAATTGGGTTAGCATTGCTCAAATCATAAACCAAGGCACCGACAATTGTTTGGAATGGTTTTTCAAGAACTTCAGTCTCAGTAGCATTCTGATTCGCTCTCACTAAAACATCTAAAATTAACTCCTTGGCATTAGAACAAACTTCATGTGGAGCTTCTGGATTTGTGTCTCTCAAAACATAGAACATTGAATGGACAAGTTCGAATTGGCGTGTCTGAAACCAAGATATTGGAATGTCAAGTTCATTAAGCATGGTCTTCAACCCCAATGTACTAGCTAACTTGTTGTAGTAAACTTCATCATAACTTGAATGAACAAATGCATTGAAAATTGAACGTAAAACTGGAAATTCTAAAACCTTTTCCTTGGAACCAAAGATTAACAATGATGTGTTGTAAATTGTTTTGATAGCTTGAATACCAGCTTCTCTAACCTCCAAAATGTAGGAACTCAATGCATAAATAATTGCATCAAACATTATACGTTCTGAAATCACAACTTTACCTTCATTGTCACTGACAAGGAATGGACGTTGGTTCTTCAATTTTTCAGTCAGAACTTTACCAACGCTCACCATGGTAAAATGTTCACACAAATTAGCAATCAATGAAACTGCTTGCTCTTTGACATCATCTAAAGAGACTGCATAAAACACAGCCTTAAACAAACGTAATGTCAATTCTTGTTCTAATGATAATTTTTGTTTGCTAACAATTGTGTCTTTTTCAATTTGGCACTCAACATCAGATTTCTCTTGTGTAATGATTTCAACAGCTGCGGCTAGGGTAGAACCATAATTATCAGGAACTTGACGAGATGGAATGAATAACAAAAACACTTTAGATAAATATTCGTATGCACTAACTCTGTAGTGAGGCTCAGCACTCATATCTTCTAACACATTCAAAGCCGATTCAATACCTGGAGTGATGGAAAGTGGTGCTTTTTCTGGCAACCCCTCAATTTTAAAGTCAACATTGATCTTTTGGTTCAAAGCGGAAGTAACATTCAAATTGTCATGTGGTTTCACAAAACGACGGTTTCTACCACCCAATTTACCCAAAATTCTAAAGGTTGTATGACTGTGCTGATGGTGATAAGGTAATGGCTTTAGATGTTTCCATAACGCCTCCATGACTTCATCAATGACTGGCTCAATGATTGGATCAAAGTATTCCGCAGTCAAGTTATCAACACACAACTCCAATGTTCTCAAACCTTGACTTACTAATTCTTGTGTACTATTCAAAGATAATACTAGGGGTCTCATTAAGTAGTTTAGATGAGGAACTAACACACTTAATCTCACTGGAACTGTTAAACACAATTCAACATAAATATCACGTTCTTGTGGGCGACGTGCATTTAAGATCATTCTGTTCAAAGACTCAAGCAACACCTGAAGTAATGGCATAATCTCTTTGTACAGGTTTTCAAAACGACCACCACCAATACTTCTAAACAATGTACGAATCAAGTGAAAATATGCAATTGGTTCTTTTGATGTTGTTGTCAATTCTAAAGATGTCAAAATCAACTGATTCAGATGTGGCAAAATGACTTTTTCATTGACAGCTGGGAACAGATTCACAGACATGAAGCATAGTTTGAACAAACGAATCAAAACGTTTGACTTGATGATATCAGTGGAGCCAAGTTCAGGCAATTTGTTCTTCAAAAAGGATATCAAAATACCAGAAAAATTTGGTGATGTGTTTTCATTTGCCAAAAAGAATTGTGGAATGTGAAGTAGTGAAGATTCTTTCAGCATTGACTCATACAAGAAACCAATCTCCCCTTGAACAATTTCATTGAAAGTAGCAGCATCAATATGCATAAAGATAATGGCAAAATTTTCCATGAGATCTTTTTCTTCCTTGGAAGAACTAACAGGTAGCGATGGACCAGCAAGATCATAGCTTTGACGATGCTGAATAATCTCTTGTTGAAGTCTTTGGGTAGATGAAAAGAATCTCAAACCAGCAATACATTCACGAAACAACTCACGCAAAATGGTGACTTCCTCATACGAGAAACCTCTTGCAAATTCATCCCATTTATTCTGAGATTCAGATTGAGTGGCAGGGGCTTGTGGGTTAAAGTTTTTTAAACCAAAACTAATTGTTTTCAAAAATTGAAGCAAAGTACGGAACAAATAACGAGCGTCTTTTAATGGATCTGATTGTGGAACTGGAGTTATCAAGATTGGAAGGTTTCTTTGGATATCAAAAATATCTAGCAATTCTGTGGTTTCTTCCTTTACTGCCTCCTCGGTCTCCTTATCTTCATTTTTGTTATTCTCTTTGGCATCATTGTCCTTATCATTTTCAGCATCCATATCAATATCACCATCAGAATCTTTTGCCTCAGTAACACTTTCCTTCATTTTTTCTTCTTTCTTTTCATCAGAAGATAGCTCCTTAATTTTGGCAACATACTGGCTCATTTCACCATCATCGTAATCTGAGGAATTTTTGCGAGACATTTTCTTCTGCTTCTTGTCTTTTTCCAGACGTTTCTTTTCAATTCTGCGGTGATGCTTCATGATATTATCATATTGTCTATTTAACAATTGGAATCTCTTTGTGAATGCATCAATTATCAACATGAACAGTTGTCTCCCTTCAGCCTTGGAGTTCAAACGCATGATACGTTCCATTAAATTCAGTAATAACTTAGCACTCATGATTTGAACACTTAGTGACAATGTGCTGTCTTGTAAATGATTGCAGTACATTGTGATGGTTTTCAAAATTTTGTCTGTTGATAGTTCATTTCTTACATTGTGAATAAAATCAGCAACAATACTATAGGCCAAAGGACGAAGAGTCTCATGTGACGTTAACCCATCTCCAACTAAAACTTGATCGTCAAACAACAGATCTAGTTTTGGAATAAACAAATTTCTGTAAGGAGTTGTCATGATGTGACGGAATGCATGTAGTAATTCTTTTCTAGCAGCAGATAACTCACTTGGACAATCTTGTAACAATCTCATAATCAGGTCTGGAACCAAATCAGTGTAATCTTTCAGTAAAGTTTGGGAATAACCACGAATGAAAATATAAGCCAAAAATGAAGCAGCTTTAACTTGTGCAAGGATGAAATCACCATAAGCAATACGGTTTTTGATCGTTGGTGAAACAGAAGTCAACCTTTGACCTGCCTCTTCGGCCAATTTACGAGCTTCAGCCTGCTGAGGAGCTTCTAATTGTAAAATCTGTATGACATGAGGAATGAATTCTGGTAAAGATGAGTTGACTAGTTGCTTGTATGAAGAAGTCAATGTCACCATAATAATTGGACATTCAGCGATAGTCTTGAATGAGTACATCCCTTTAGC
>JAJLVX010000586.1:0-10207 GCA_030564525.1 Liangdongia berthetii | reverse complement strand
GTGTTTGGTGTTTCAAATCCAATACTCCAATGGGATGTCTGTGATTTTAACGAGTTTGCAGCATCTGTTATTCTTGACTTGGACTTGCGTTGGTTATATTCGTTGATGGTGGCCAAATCTTCTGGCTTCAAGTTTGTGTGTGATTGACGGAGCACTGCTGGAATGTACATTGGTCTTTTGGGGTCGTTGATGGTTTTCAATGAAGCTGCATTTATGGTATGGTGGTGATTACCGTTTCCAAAGTTGGACTTATTGTTGTGGTTGTTATTAGTATTATTATTGTTGTTGTTTGTAGTTGTAGTTGTGGATTTGATGTTTCCATTCAAACGTGGTTGAGCAGCAGTAGTGGCATTGGTGAGAGGATTGGTATTATTTATTGGTTTTGTGATTGTAATTGAAGGTCGTTGTTCCATTATGCGTGGTTTTGAAGACATCTGTTGTTGAGCAACAGGAGGACTGTTTTTGACTGTATCGATATTCAAGTCCACTTCGGCTGGTTGGAACTTTGCATGTAACCGTTTGAGAGCATCGTCAGTCAATTTCTTTTGTTCTTCAGTTGCCTGGACATCTCCATCACTCTCATCCTCATCTAATGATTCCTCCTTTTTGAAAGGCAGTCTCTGGCCAATCTCGAAGGATGCTCTCTTTTTGGACGAAGCAGCAGTCGCCGGAGCCTGTATGTGTGTTGTGGTGCTGATGAACTGTGCTTGTGAGTTGCTTGGGGCTATGAAGGGTCTCTTGGAAGCGTTGTGATGTTGCTGCTGTTGTACTATGCTTCTAAGCGAAGCTGAAGATAACACCGACTGTACACTCTGCGTACGGGACTTTGGCACGCTTCTCTTCTGGAAGGTGATCTTGTCAGCCAAGTCATGTTCTTCGACTGCCTCGTCGCCCTTGTCACTCATCTGCTGGTACTTGACTCTTTGGTGTAATTCTTTGTCTGTTCTCGTCTCTTCAGCTGACTTCTTTAATTGACCAGCCCAAAATTGATAAAATTGAAAAATCTCGAGAAAAAAACAGAAACGTCACGTGATGGCGCGAGTTGGTAGCACAGAGGAGGAAGTTCAAAAGTGATTAAAGGAGAAGCAGTGTACGAGTATTACGGTTCGTGTTCGTTGTATTAGTATATCTAGAGCTGTATCTTTGTCTCGTATTGGTTTCTTGTCGAGTTTTCCCCGCGTTTCTTGGTGTACAGCTGCGGATGTTGTCGTTTGATGTGCTGCTGTTTGTGAGTTGAAGCTTTAGGTCCTCGAAAGATACGAAGACAGGACTCGCATTCTTCAAACGTTCCAGTGTCTGTTTTTGTCGTTCCCGCATTGTGTGGTGTTCTTGTCGACGTTCTTGTTGTTCTTGTTGTGTTTGCAGGAAGTTTTGATCTTGTCTGGAGTTTCGATTGTGTCTGGGGTTTTAATGGCAGTCTTTTGGGATTTGTCTTGGGAATGAGTGAAGGATTTGGAACTGAATGTATTTGATTGGGCTGCAATTCAACTTCAGGTGCAATTATCGATGGGAAAGCCATATTGACTCCAGAATATTGTATAGTTGGTTTAAAGATTTCATTCTGAATGGGTATCACAGGGGAAGGGAGATCAAACTGTTGACTGGTGAACTGTAATGGTACTTTTAATTGTTGTTGTTGTTGTTGTGGTGCTGTAGTATTAACAGGTGAATCTATCCTTGCTTTATTTGGCTTTGGAGTTGAATCTATCACTGGTTTCTTAAAAGCATAGTTTACTGATTCCAGTTCCTCAACAAGAGCTAAGAATTCAAGATTATCATAGTACGACCTAAAAACACGCGTGTTAATACATGGCCTTGATCAAATAGGTATAATCTCACTGAACTGATTCCTAATATGATGAACATTACGTACTTCATCCTGATTCCTCTTTGGTGTCACATTTTAAATCATTAATACCAGTACTACTAGTAGTATTTGAATGTTGATATTAATCAAGATCCGACCATTCACGTGATCAAATTGTCCAATTCCGACTTTGAAGGACACGTCAAAAATCAACAACGACTTCACGCCAAACAAAAATGGAAGCAGCACTTCTTTCCATCAAGAACAGCACAGAGGATTCGATATATTTCAACCCACGAAGATGCAATTGAAGGAGTCCACACTGCTCAATCTGAAGCTAATACTTAGCGGTGTCATTTTCTTTTGTATCGCTGGTGCAGCCGTGTCCTCACGTTTGTTCTCCGTCATCAGATTCGAGTCTATCATTCACGAGTTTGACCCATGGTTTAACTTTAGAGCTACAAAATACTTGGTCAACAATGGGTTCTACAAGTTCCTAAACTGGTTTGATGATAGAACTTGGTACCCATTGGGTAGAGTCACAGGTGGTACCTTGTACCCAGGTTTGATGGTCACCAGTGGTACTATCTGGCATGCCTTGAGAAAGATTGGTTTACCTGTCGACATTAGAAACATCTGTGTCTTGTTGGCCCCAGCTTTCTCAGGTTTAACTGCTTATGCTACATACCTATTCACTAGTGAAATGAAGGACACTTCTGCTGGGTTGCTAAGTGCAGGTTTTATTGCCATTGCTCCAGGTTACATTTCAAGATCTGTTGCTGGTTCATATGATAACGAAGCCATTGCTATCACTTTACTAATGGCCACTTTCTATTTGTGGATCAAAGGTTCAAAGGAAGGTTCTGTTTTTTGGTCTGCTTGGGCTGCTGTTTTCTACTTCTACATGGTTAGTGCTTGGGGTGGTTACGTTTTCATCACCAACTTGATCCCATTGCACGTCTTTGTCTTATTGTTGATGGGTCGTTACAACCACAAGTTGTACACTGCTTACTCTACATGGTATGCCATTGGTACTGTTGCCTCAATGCAAATCCCATTTGTTGGTTTCTTGCCAATCCGTTCTAATGACCATATGGCTGCTCTTGGTGTCTTTGGTTTGATCCAATTGGTTGCCTTTGGTGATTACATCCGTTCAAAGGTTCCATCCCAACAATTCAAATCTGTTTTGATTGTCTCAATCATTTTGATTATTGTTTTGGGTGTCTTGGCTCTAGTTGGTTTGACTTTTGCTGGTTTGATTGCTCCATGGACTGGTCGTTTCTACTCATTATGGGATACAAACTACGCAAAGATTCACATTCCAATCATTGCATCTGTTTCTGAACATCAACCTACCGCATGGCCAGCTTTCTTCTTTGACACACAATTCTTGATTTGGTTGTTCCCAGCTGGTGTTTACTTGTTATTCCAAGAATTGAAAGATGAACACGTTTTTGTTATCATTTACAGTGTTTTGTGTTCATACTTTGCTGGTGTCATGGTTCGTTTGATGTTGACTTTGACTCCAATCATTTGTGTTTCTGCTGCTATTGCCATCTCTAAGGTGTTTGATATTTATTTGGACGTCTCTGAATTCTTGAAGAGTCCAAAGACTGAAACTAAAAAGACAAAGAAGGCTGCTGCTGCTGCTTCAAATGATGAAGTTGTTGATTCTGAACCAAGCTCGACAAAACCAAAGAACGGTTCTGATGTCTTGTTTTCTGCATTGTCCAAGTTGGCTGTTGTCTCCACATTCGCATTCTACTTGTACCTATTCGTCTATCACTGTACATGGGTCACCTCAAACGCATACTCTTCTCCATCTGTTGTGTTGGCCTCTAGAGCTGCTGATGGTTCTCCAACCTTGATTGATGACTACAGAGAGGCTTACTACTGGCTACGTATGAACACAGCTGAAGACGCCAAAGTCATGTCCTGGTGGGATTACGGTTATCAAATTGGTGGTATGGCTGACCGTACCACTCTTGTTGATAACAACACCTGGAACAACACACATATTGCCACTGTTGGTAAGGCCATGTCATGTAGCGAAGAGGTTTCCTACGAAATCTTGAGACAGCATGACGTTGACTACATCTTGATCATCTTTGGTGGGGTGTTGGGTTACTCTGGTGATGATATTAACAAATTCTTATGGATGGTTAGAATCGCTGAAGGTATCTGGCCTGATGAAGTCAAGGAGCGTAACTTTTTTACTGAAAAGGGTGAATACAAGGTTGATGCTTCAGCCACTGAAACCATGAGAAACTCCATGATGTACAAGCTATCATACTACAGATTCACCGACTTGTTTGGTGGCAGACAAGCCGTCGATAGGGTCCGTGGTCAAGTAATCACAGCTTCTCCAGAATTGAGCACTGTTGAAGAAGTCTTCACTTCTGAAAACTGGTTGGTGCGTGTTTACAAGGTCAAGGACTTGGATAACATTGGTCGTGACATGAAGGACGCTGCTACTTTTGACAAGCAATCTTCTTCTGGTATTAAGAAGAGAAGTCAAAAGCGTCCAGAATTGGATCTACGTGAATAAAAACTCTTTTCTTTGTTACGTTGCTGAATAAATGATTTTAAAATTTAAACAAAAAAAAAGTATAGAGAATACACAAGACAAATAAAACCAAGCTGAACCAGTTGGGTGTGTGCATTTAATATAGCTGTTTATCATCTAGTGGTTTGTGAATTTACTTGACTCTTAAATATTTATCCTTTTAAAGTAAATCTTTTATAAGACGTCATTTTGTTCTGTAGTGATTTTGACGATTTTGGAAATTCAAAATTCAAAAAGTTGAGACATCAATTCAATATCAACACATAACTAAACGAATACAATAACAACAACATGAGTCAAGAATTAGAGCAGAGTGTTGTTGTGGATGAAGTCTCACTGGATTCAGATGCACAGAGCACATCAGGTTCCACAAGGGAGCCCGAAGCGTCTACAATCGAACAAGACACAGTTGATACTGCGGATCAACAGGTCGATGATAATACCAATGATGATGAAGATAAAGACGATGAGAAAGGGAACGTTGAAGAAGATAATAATAATCAGGGAGAGGACAACAATGATGGTAAAGATGATGATGATGACGATGATGATGAATTTGGTGCATTCTCAGATGCCTCCTTTGATGATTTTGAACCAGCAAAACCAACAGAACAAATAGAAATAATACCCACCGAAACCGCATCAACTCCAGTTCAAACTCCACTAAAAGCGTCATCAAACTATGTACAGTTACCACCATCCACATTTGAAGATCCAGAATTGTTAAATAAGACATTTCATGAGTTATTAAATCAAGTTTATCCTGAAACTCCTATTGAAACATCACAGGAACCAACCACCACTAATGGTGTCTTGAACGAGAGATCGAGCCATTTGTTAGCGCAATTGACAGCACAACCATATCTAAAACCACAAAACTGGCGTAAATCATCATTGAGAAAGAAGTTGCTAGTCACACTGAATATCCCAGATGTTGTGGATTACACATACAAGCATAAAGGTGATGATTCGCAGATGTGGCAATATATCATTACACCATTTGAAAAGCTATCCATCTCAAGAGAAGAGGTTGTTGAATTCCAGGATAACACCGATACTATTTTGGAGAGCTATGCCAATGAGTTGAAGAATGATGAGTTGATTTGCTCCTTGGGTGATGAAGATGTTGAAAAGCTGACAGAGGACTACAATGCTAAAATTGCTTATGTAGAAAAAATGCTGTCATATTGGGAACATCAAAAGGAACTTTTGGAAGCTGATAACCAGACTTTTGAAGGTGTTGTTGAAAATTTGGTTGGTTTCACACAAAGATTAAGAAGAGAAGAAACAAAGCGCATTTTGAAGAAAGAAGGAAATAGGTCAAAGAGACTGAGTTTTATCAGCTTGAAGTCTAAATTTAAATGAGGATAATTGTACTATTTGTATATTATTATATAGAATTATTCATACAGATACAACTTAGTGTTATAATATTTTCATCATCATTATATATGTAATACACTTATATAAAAGGTTTGAAGACACAATATTAAAACACAGAAGGAATGAAAACGAAAAAGAAAAAGAAACTATTAATAGAGTCCATAAAGATTAGTTCACAAAGTTATAGTACATGGAAGAATTTCCAGGTGTACTGCTATTGGCCTCACTCTCACTCATTGGCTGTCCAGCGAGATAGTTATCCAACGAAGCTAAATTTTGCAGTGTAATAGAGTTACTGAAATTTGAATAATCAAACTCTGGCAAGTTCAGGTGGAAATCATCCAGAGCGGGCTGTGTAGAAGATGGTGCATCGTTGTTGCCAGTATTTTGAACAGAAAACAGTTCAGAAGGATCAAAGTTTTGCTGGGATTGGAAGTTGTTGGCTGGAAGATTATTTGTAAACAGGTATAAATCTGGAAATTCATCGACATTATTTGGAGAAAATTCCATGCCAGTTGTGTTGTTTCTTCCATTATTCTGTTGCTGTTGCTGTTGTTGGATTGGTGGTGCAGGCTGTTGCATGTTCTGAACATGTTGGAACTGTGAAGCTGCAATATCAGGATTCATTGGGGTTACTCCTTGGGGTGTTGGTGTACCTTGCACTGGTTGTGGTGTGAATGGTTGTAGTGGTGGTAATGGACTCATGTTAAAGTATTTATGTTGTGGTGAAGGTTGGTACTGTGGTGTTGGTGTTGGTTGAATCATACCTCCAGGTGTTGAAGCCATTGGCAGATGCATTGGTTGTTGAGGAGAGTACGATGAGCCTTGATTTGAATGCGCTAGGGTTTGTGGTTGTAGTGGAGGCAAAGGGAGTTGTTGCTGAAGAGGTGAAGGTAATATCGGTTGTTGCACTTGTGGTTGTGGTTGTGGTTGTGGAGCTGTTGCTGGTGGTAGTTGTGTTTGTACATGATTCTCATGTTTGTTGAGATTTTGCTCTGTCAAATTCTTTTTTTCGTTATTGTTATTAGTGGTGAACTTCTTGATAGAGCCTTTGTTTGTGCAACTGTTTTTCTTTAAACCAGTCAAGAATCTCTCTCTAGCCTTGCTATCATGTCTTAATTTATCCAGCTTATCAACAATGACACATGCAATCAAATAAATTTTCCCCATCTCTCTCAATGCTTCTGAACAAATGTCATACCCTTTGCTAGCAGCATTCGCAATGACTTGATTTGAAGAACCCAAGTGACAAATGAACGTAACGCATGCAATGAATAAACTTGTGATGATGAATGCACTGCAATATTTCATCTCTGACTTTTTAAGCATCTTGGATGCAATTTCACTAATCACTCTTGAAGCTTGAAAAACAATACCTTCAGATGGATAGCTCTTACCATGTAATGTTGTAGTCTTAATCATACCAGATCTGTGGATCAAACAAACTGTTGAAAAATATGTCAAGTTTAACATGTTCACAGATAATGGGGAATCCACTTGAGAGTTATATTGTAGTTCTGGAGGTAAATTTTTCTTCCATGTACTCATGATCATATCACAATGTGTTATAACCAAGTTTTCTCTAGTTGTCTTGAACTTTTCAGCTCTAATGGAATATTGCTCTTGTAAAACAATAGACATTATTTCAGAAAGTTTAATCAATTGTATGAATGACTCTGCACATTGTTTACTGATTTCTTTAGGGAAATCATCAAGAGTAAGCATTTCAATATCACAATCTTCCAGTTGGATGACTCTTGGTCTCCCAAACGCAACAGAACAAGAAATATCTTTGATATATAACTCCCACCAACATATTCTCCAAACTTTTAGTTCATCCTTGTTTTGTAGTGAATCGTTTAAATTTCTATGGAACCCATATCCTTGAGCAACGGTGATAGCCACTCTTGTCCAATAAAAGGAATTTCCTTGTATATCATCCAAGCCTTCCCAAAACTTGGAAAAAAGCACTAATGATTGGACCACAGCCAATGGATCTCTTTCATAATTTGCATCATATAGTGCTTTGGCTCTTTGGTAAAAAGTACAACTAGCCAAATAGTTTGACCCTTCCGAATCAAAGATGTATTCATTCTCAGAAACTCTTGAAGCAGCTAAAAGCATTGTTTGTAATAACAGCAATGACACTTTTGAGTCTCTATAATCTCTCATAAATCTCTCTTTATCAATGATTGGTTCAGATGGCCATATTCTTGTAAAGAAAGTATCAATCAAATCATCACATAATGGTTTTGAAGGTAATAAAAATGCACCTCTTAACCTCAAAATTTCCATTTGAACGGTATCAAGTCCCAATTTAGCCTTTTCCAATGGGCTCTGTACTGAAAGGGGTATGTAATCATCTAAAGGAATATGATTATTCTTTTTGGCGTCACCATTGTCTGTGACTGAAGGTTGCCAAAGCAAGTTTGCAGTACTTGCGGAGCCCAAGTAAGAAATGTGTGAGAATCTTCTCGATAATTTTGTATTATCTATGGTTGCAGTTTGACCAGATATTGCAGCAAGTGGTTCAATCTTCCGCTTACTGGTGTTATTTTGTGTGTAATTTGTTGTTATTGGTGTTGTTGTTGCAGTACTAGCAGCATTAGGCATTTCATTATTTTCATTGGTATTATTGCTTCCAGCACCTTTATTATTATTAATATCATTATTATCCCCATTCTCTGTTGCATTATGTTCTTCCTGTGTGGTTCCACTATCATTCTGATTATCCACACGCTTTCTTCTTCTCTTTGATTGTTTTCTAGCCTTTGGTTCTGGGAAACGACATTCACAACCAAACGTCAAGCAGTTTGTGCAGGGTATATGGATGGTGGCATCGCAACGGACCTTTCTGCTATGGCACACTTCGCAAGCCCTCGAAGATCTGTTTCTTTTGAACTTCACAGAGTATTTCTTGACTGGAGCCGTATTTGTCACGGCTGTATTGGTATTAATTGCAGGGTTCACACTAGTGTCACTTGAGCCCACTTCAGCGGCAGCAACAGTCTCGTTTCCGGGATCAACGTTCTCCTTCTTAAGAACCAAATTGCTATCAGTCCCCATTGTCATGTCTTTGAAAGTATCGCTGTCTTTCTCTTCCACTTTCTTTAACTTTGACGTCTTTTGGGTCTCAAATCATGGCAAACAACAAGTTTTGCACTGATTTGTTGTTTTGGCGAGCCAGTGGGAAACACCTGGACACCACATATATGCTAATTATAAAGAGAGTTGCTCTCGAGTCATATTGTGGATGTAGTTAGGCTGGGTGGGAGTTGATTCTTGGGTGTGGTGGTAAGAGTACTATGGTATTGCCTGGAGAGTTATATCGGTGCCTTTTTAAACTGTGATTTCCAGTTTATTTTGCTACGACTCTGCTTAAAGAGAGAGAGAGAGACGTTGCCAAGTGCGATGAGATGGTGATTTACATGTAGATAAAGGTAAACTCAGAGTCTCAGACACCAAATCAATACTGGTCATACTACTGATCATGCTCACTGCCCAGCACATCCAACAAGATAAGATTGATACACACCCCTCTGAACTTAAAGGCCTTCGAAAGTTCGAAGAACAAACTTCTCTGGTGATGATATTGAAAAAAAAATTAAAAAAACCGAGGCAACTTATATGATTAATTTAATACCCAATCTGAATCTACCGGATTTGACTCCATTTGACTTGAGTTGATCAGAAATAAACTGTTATATCAGGATTCAGCACCTGACATATTATCTCATCAACATGGCCATCACATGGAGAGAAATAAGTGCTGCTGGCGCCTCGATAGTTGCCATAGTGTGGGCACTAAATCTGCTTAGAAAACAAGAGTTGACAAAACTACCACCTCCAGAAGTTGGTGTTGAAGGTCTCATAGGTAACACGCCCATGGTGCTTATCAAGTCATTATCCAAAATCACTGGGAACAACGTTTATGCCAAATTAGAATATCTGAACCCAGGTGGGTCTGCTAAAGATAGAGTAGCACTAGCCATTATTAAAGACAAGGAACAATCTGGAGAGTTGAAACCTGGCGATGTGATCTTTGAAGGTACTTCTGGGTCCACAGGTATATCCATAGCCACTGTTGCAAACTCGTTGGGATACAAGGCTGAGATCCATTTACCAGATGATACTTCTCCTGATAAATTGGCTTTATTTAATACCCTTGGTGCTAAGCTTGTCAAGGTTAAACCAGCTTCAATCATTGATCCAGACCAATATGTCAACTCTGCTAGAAAGGCTGCTGAAAAATTGAACAATGATGAATCAACTACACAGCATGGTGTTTTTGCAGATCAGTTTGAAAACGATTGTAATTGGAGAATTCACTATACAACAACAGGTCCTGAAATTTACAAGCAATTGAAAGGTGACATTGATTATTTCATTGCAGGTTGTGGGACTGGTGGGACAATTGCTGGTGTTTCCAAGTTTTTAAAGGAAAAGATTTC
>JAJLVX010000585.1:0-10259 GCA_030564525.1 Liangdongia berthetii | reverse complement strand
CTGTTTCTGTGGGTTTTGTTGTTCATCATTATATCCAATAGTAGATTCTTCATCTACTTCATCATCAATGACCGAGCTAGATAGCATAGTGTTATCATCAGCTTGTGACTGTGACTGTGCTTGCACCAATGCCTTTGCTCTAGCAGCAGCTATAGCCTCATCGACAGTAGAAGGATGTGTCTCAACGACTGATATTGTGTTATGGTTCTGAGAAAAGCCCAAGCCATCATCGCTAAAAGGTGAGCTCTCATCGAAGAAGCCAATTGGATCACTATGCGGATGCTGTGGTTGGTGTTGTGGTTGATACTGGTACTCATGCTGGCTTCCAAATAGCTGTGAGCCGCCAAAGATGTCAGCGGAGGACACAGAGGCGGTGATGCCCTGGGAAAAAAGGTGGTCAGAGCCGGCGAAGGGGTTGTTGTCCTCGTCGTGGAAGGAGTCCATAGTGGCTCTGTAGACGTGGTGGTGGTGGTGGTCTTAACGAGGGTTTGACTGTTGTTTTCTAATCTTGTTTGGCTGGTATTATTTTGACGTTTAGAAAATGAAAACATCACAACACCATTAGGTACTATCAGAGTACAACATCACAACACCATTAAGTACTATGATCAATAACACAAAGTCGATCATCAAAATATTAACAAACATCATTTTTAATTATGTATAAATTTAATATTTATTCTCATTAAACAAAAGCTGGCGTCAAATACAAAGCACTACAGTCTACACTAGATCAAAATGAAGAATGTACATGATCAAATTATAAAAGCATCTATGGAAAGAGATGATGCCATGCTAAAAGAAGTTATCACAGCAACAAGACGACAACTGTTTTCCTCAAATGATACGGTAACCACTGAAAAGATGAGGGAAAATCAAACTACTATACCTAAAAAAGTCGTTTACAGCGAAGAGCTTAAACGATCAACTGAAAAGTTTGGTGATTTGTCTTGGAATTTTAATATTGATGTGGGTTTGAAGGATCAAGTGCAGTTGATTAACAACAATGAACACTTGTTGATTGATTCCATGAATGATTTGGAGGGTATGCTTGGTTGTATTGGGATACAAATTCAGTGTGAATTAAAAAGTTGTAAACATTGTCGGTTATCAGACACGTTAGAAAAGCATATAGAAAGGTGCAAAAGCATTTGTGTATGGTTAATTAAATCATTTTTCTTATTTACAAGCAAGAAGCCTACTGATAAGTTTTCCAACAGACCAACTGCTAGTTCCAATAAAATAGTTAAATTGATGACGGAAAAGAATGTGACTTATGAAGAGACTCCTGTTGCTGTTGATGAAGACTTTAAAAATAAATTCCACACTAATGTTTTGGGTAACGTGCTAAAACAAGTTGAAGATAAGATTAACAACATGAAATACACATGTAATCCATGGAATATGCTAGCAGATCAATTCCAACTCTTATTGTTTTTACAACGAGCCATGGCCACCAATACCAAAGAGATAGATGGCGATGACGAAAATAAACTACAACAATATTTGGGCCGTTGCATTATGGATCCAATTAAATTCATAATAATGCTAACTGATCAAGAAAACTCCAAATTAGAAAGACTCAATCCTGGTAGCATTGGTATTCCAGATGAGTTGAAAACAATTGCACCTGTATCATTAAAGTGTGACTTGGTACTTACGGACCCAAAGAAAAATAACCAGAAATCAACAATGTTGTGTATGGAGGTGAAGAATAAAATCCTGAAAATGACAGTACTTCCTACAATTCCTGAAACCCATCACCAACCAGCCACAAGTGATTTAAACAATACAAAAGATATGAGAAAATTGCAATTCCATCAAATTGTCAGTTACATGATATGCTCATTCTTATTGGAAGGTTTCATCGCGGACACTGATTCTTTGACCCTGATTAAGTTAAACAGAATCACTACCACAAATGTTGGGGTCAAAGTGAATTTAGAGACAACGACTGTATCTCTCTATGATCCTAGCTATAAGATGTTATTATTGCAATCTACAGTTGAAAATAGAAAGAATGATGACAATAAGATCCATGTTATGAAAGATTATATTAGAACATTTTTTGTTCAAAAGAAAGACTTTAAGGAGTTCAGAATTGGTAATTTTTTTACCCAGTTTGCCAAAATGTCTGGTCAAGAGTTGACTCTTGAAGATTTTGTTGATGTTCCAGATGGGGCTGTGGTTGTGTTACAAAGTGGAAGCCAATACAATTCCCAGGTTATCCAGATTGGCCAAGAATATGTTCTAAAGATATACGACACCTTTTTAACTGAATTAGGCAAAGACCGATTATATGAGGGAAATAATGATGTTGTTAAACTTTTGGAATTATCTTTTAAGAATGAAGTGGAAATTTATAAGATAATCAAGTCTTTCAACGAAAATAGTGCTACTGCAGATGATCAAATAAACTACCCAAATATTATACAACAAGGAATTGCAAACATCGACAGAGACAACATTTTTGCAGTGGGAAGATCATTGTTAATGGAATACATAGAAAACACAGATCAAACATTTACAGTTGACCATGCTCACAAGCTTCACCGTCAGATTGAACTTCTTCATGCTGCAGGAATCTGCCATGGTGATATCAAAAGAAGTAATATTATTTGTAATAATGGAAAGGTGTTTGTTATTGACTTTGGATTTTCAAGCGTTGTTAAATATAAAGATGCAAATGCTATCCACGAGGCCAATCATGAGAGACACAATTTATTTAGACTCGGTCCCAATGAAAGAGAAGCAGCCATCAAGAAAGATTGGATTTTATATACAACGCTTTTATATGAAGTATTGCCACTAGATAAAGTGAATGAGGTTTTGAATCACTACAACTAGCTATACTCTTTAATATAGGCGGCTCGACTAATTTATTTATGTACAATCGTATAAATAATCTGTGAAGTGTACATTCCATCTTCACAATAAGAATAAAACTATGCATTAATTTGGTTCCCACAATCAGTGCAAAACAGTCCAACACCGGTGGATGTCTTTTGTACCGTGAACTTATCACTGCCACACACATCACATGTGATATTTGACCCATTGGCCATGGAGTGTGCTATTGGGAGATGTAACTGACTCGTATTTGACCCGACTGTGGTGCTTCTGGAGCGGCCAGCAATAGCTTGTGCTGAATCAATATTCAACAAAGTTCCATTACTGCCGTTATTACTATTGTTATTATTATTGTTGTTGTTGCTGTTGCTGCTGCTGTTAAGGTTGAGTGTTCTGAATGAGTTACCTCTCGATAGAAAAGAATCTGTTGATCTGTTGAGTCTCTTGTTCAAAAACACTGAACCAGTTGTTTCATTCTTCTTCTTTCTGTTTCGATCAATAAGCAATTGCTTCCGTATTTCCTTGGAGAAATCTTGTCTAAACACTCTAATGACACCAGTATCATCTGCGGAAACGATAATGGCACCAATGTAATCTTGATTGATTAAGGAAGCATCCTTGCGTAGGTCTTCATGTAAATGTGCCATATCACTGTTAACTTCATAGATGTAGTCATTTGATAATGATAAATGTTTTGATGTTGCAGCAGGCGCTATCAATGCAGATGTGACAATTGAATGGTGGGCATGGAAAGATGTGTAATCCTTACGTTTCTTTTTATCATGCAGTAAGTTCTTTAGAAAAGATGAACTGCCATTTGTGTTTGCAGCTTTTTGATCCTTTTCTCTTTCCAATTTCCAGATATAAACCCAATGATCTTCAGACCCAGATATGATGTATTTATGATTATCAGAGACACTAGCAGATATCTGTGAAAAATTGTTATGCAAACCTTTGAAATACTCAACCATTGTTCTCTGATTTACTGATAATAATCTTATTTTGGAATCGTTTGAAGTGACCAATACTTTAATATCTCCATCTTGGGTAAATGTTTCAATACCAGTGATTTTAGACCCACTTTGTTTTGAACCAGGTTTTCTGGAACTTCTCTTTTGTGATAAATCAAACGATTGTTTCATTTCCAAGTTTGCAGTGTCTAAAAAGTATAGTATCCCATTAAAAGTACCAGCAACCGTGAAAGCACCATTGGGAGTGAATGCAACAGCCGTGACTAAATTCTGAGCATCAAATTGGAAACTAACATCGTTATCTAGGATAGACCATAGTCTAACCTTATGATCCAAACAACCACTTAAGAAGAATCTATCATCAGTTGGATGGAACTTGACACTTGTGACGAAATCTTTATGTTGGAACGTTCTTAAGCAAGCTGGTTCATTGATATTCCATAATTTGACAGTCTTATCCATGGAGCTTGACACTAAGAAATTGTTCTTGGACCAATCCAAACTCAAGATATCATCCTTGTGACCTTCATATATTCGATATGGCGTCTGTTGGAAGACGGACGCAATCATGGTCTTCCTTTCACCTCCGGTGCCACCAGCAGCACTGTTTGTAGTAGTGTTTGTAGCAGTAGCCTCATCGGAATGGCTAAGGCTTGGCATAGATGTGTTCAATGTATCTAATCTATCCAATGGTGAAGATATGACTTTCCAGATCTTGATGACAGCATCCCTACCAGCTGTTGCCAGATACTTCCCATCGTTGCTGAACTTCATGGTCCAGATGGCATGGTCTTCCGGTATAGCACTGTTCCTCACAACGGGTTTGCCATTCACGACGCCTTCGAGCACTTCTTGGGTCGTCTCGCTTGCGGGTGTGTTTGCTATGGATGTGTGTGTGGAGGAATGGTGTAGCTCCTGTGCCAGGAATAGTCTTCTTGTAACAAGTGCCGACTTTTGGCATTTCTTGAATGTCTTGATGTATTTGGGCTGTATCAGGAACTTGTCGTACTCATCGTCTTGGATCTGCAAATTCTCATTGTGGGAGTCCATCGCTGTTCTCTTCGAGGGTCCATGGCATAGTTTGAAGCACACAGGGGCGTCTGCAGCTTTATATGCTGAAGGGTCAAAGCTCTTGTCGTCTCCTGAAGAGGCATTGTCCTCCAAGACGGTAGACGATGAGGAATATCGAGGCATGTATTGTCTGTTGGTTTGATATCCGCGGATTGGTAAACTCGCTTGCTCAAAAGGGGTTTAATGGGGGCAGGTGGGCAGTATACTGACTGGCTGTTCAAACTGTTCTCTTTGGCTGCGTTGAGTCTTGCGGAGTGTTTTTAGTGTGTGTTTCTAATGCTGCTGTGCTGTACTGTGTTTTTGTTCTGTTCTGATTTGGTACTGTAAAAGTAAATTTAAATTTTGACGGCAAAACTGAAATGCTGAAAAGATCCGTTGCGGGACGAAGAGAACGAATCCGGTGGAGGATGCTGTGGGTAGAGTTGACTACTGGGCAGCTACTGCTGCTACTATGTATGGTACATAGTCTATAGAATGGATAGCTACAGTTGCAGAGACAACCAGATCGCAGAATCTAGAATCTACAGTGGCTCTTCGTTGTTGATCGGGTCTATTTTTAGCTGTGTAAATAGAGGCACAGATTTTAGCAAGCTGAGTTACATCTACAATGACATTTTATATGAGAATGATGATGAGGCTGACCTCTCGACAAAGAAAATGTAGGCCGTTATACCTAGAACGGTATCACCATACCACTACTATTAATAACAACTCGTGGTATAATAATAGAATGTACATTAGATTAGAGCAATTCAATTCAACTCAACGACCAAAAGTAATATCATCAATACGCAAAATGGACTTGACAGTCTCAGCAGCCAAAGTAATGGCACTGGTACTCACCAAGACCGGTTGTAAAACATGCTCATCATAGGTGTTGGTGGCACCAGAACGACGCACAGAAATACCAGCATTACGCTCACCATTCTCATGCTTATTACGCAACTCTGTCACAATGTTGATGCTATTTAGACCGGCATTCTCAGCCAAGGTGGTTGGGATGACTTCAAGAGCATCCGCAAACTCTTGCCATATGAAAGCTTCAGTACCAGATAATGTTCTGGCTTCTTTGGCCAATGTTCTGGAGACTTCAATTTCTGGTGCACCACCACCTGCAATCAACGCTTTTTCCTTAACTAAACAACGGATAACACATAGGGCATCATGCAAAGAACGTTCAGTTTCATCCAAAATCATATTGTTGGCACCACGACAAACAACGGAAACTGTTGGCGTGGATGTTGTAGATTTGACACCGGTGATTTGAACAATCTTGGACCCAGATGACTCAATCTCTTCAATTAAATCAGCTGTACCTAAACGATCTTCAGTAAACAAATCAATATCTGAAATTGGTTTACAACCCAAACTCTTGCTCAAAAATTCAATCTCATCACGCTCTATGTCCTTAACAACCATAATACCCAATTTGGACAAGAAATGCAAAGATAAATCATTAACTGCATCTCTCAAGATGGATTTTTGAATCAATAAAACATTACATTTGGCCTTCTTGATCTTCTTGCACATGTTTAATAGATATGCTCTCTCTTCTTTTAATATTTTATCCATTTGTCTATAATCATTAACAACGACATTGTTTTCCATGTCTGGCTTTGGTGGGGATAGTTGGAATTGTACTAGTGCAATTCTTGCCTTTTCAACTCTTGATGGTCCACCAGCAGATTTCACTGCAGTTTGATTCAAAACAACACCATTAACCAATTCAGTATCGTCAATAGTACCACCAACTTTCTTAATCAATCTAATATCATTCAAGTCAACATTAGTAGCATCCTTACCAGCAACGGACAAAACACAGTCAACTGACAATGGAGCAAGCAAATGTGAATATTGGGAAACAATCTTGGAACTTAAAGATGTAGAAGCAGCACGAACCAATGCATCACGATCTTCTAAGGAAATCTTGGTGGACATATCCAACAAAATCTCAACAGATCTCTTTGCAGCTCTTTGGAAAGACTCAGCAATGATTGTTGGGTGAATACCCTTTTGTAGCAACTTTTCAGCAGCACCTAGCAAAGCACCAGTCAAGATGACAACAGATGTTGTACCATCACCAGCCTCGACATCTTGAGCACCAGAAACATCAACAAGCATCTTAGCAGCTGGGTGAAGAACAGCCATATGTTTCAAAATAGTATGACCATCATTGGAAATGATAACTTCACCTCTGCCGGTCTTGATCATCTTGTCCATACCCTTTGGACCCAATGAGGTTCTAATGGCATCTGCAACAGCTCTAGCTGCTAGAATGTTCGACTTTCTAACCTCTTGAGGCTTCTCCTTGTTCTTGAAGGTGGAATTGGAAGGGTTGACAGCAACTTTGGACATCTTGTTTGTGGATATCTTGATTGATTATTCTACCTTTTATTCTTTTCAAAAGAAAATAATGAATCGCCTTCTGTTGAACTCTCGTTGACGCGTTGTTGAGACTTGTTATTCGCCTTCGTTCAATTTTTTTTGGCCTACAACAAAGCACATCCAGACACCGCAGTCTGGAAATGAAGCCAATTCTGAGGGTTAATGAAGTGATGATGAGATATTAGAGTGGGTTTACTGGTGTATTATCAGTTTACAGTTTTATAGTTTTATTATATTGGTTGTGTTATCTTTAATTCTTTTGGATAGTGTTTCTTACTCATTTATAGCTCACTTTTTAGTGATGCCAGTCAATGCTTCTATATTGATCCATGGTGATCCATGATATTGATCTTGCTAGTATGCAATGTTTCAAGATCGTTGGAAAGTTGAGATGAATTAACCTGAGATATGATCATAATAGTTGTTTGCTATCGATAATCATCACAATTAACCTTGCAATTAAGTCACTATCATTCACTCTAGACTTCACTAACTTACCCTCCTCATTGATTTCATTACCCGCTTGTAAAAGTCATGTGACCACACATCTCGCTTCTGAAAAAAAAAATTGCATCAAACCAACATTGAAAGAAACGGTGAAAAGAGAGTTGAAATAACAGATATAGTTCATTTGGATATTATAATTTATATTTCTCACAATGGCTGATATTACAAGGTATTTCCATCATGGTGCTTGCTTGATTTGTGATATGTTTATTAATCTTCTTTTTTTAGCAACACTTGGGCTGACGCTGAAGATGTCAATGAACCAATAGTTAAAACCAATCCTGATGGTACCAAGACCGTGATCACATTTAGAATCGATTCAGATGGTAAGAAATTTAAGGTTACCCAAAAAATCAAAGAAATCATTGTCAAGGAAACCGTGAATAAGGATGTTGCAAAGAGAAAGAATTGGCGTAAGTTTGGTGCTGAAAAAGATACCGCACCAGGTCCTGATTTCAGAACTACACAAATTGGTGATCCAGTGTTCCTAAGACTAGGTACCTCCTGGAAGGCATTGGAGAAGGAGGAAGAAGAAAAGAAGGCTGCTGAACAAGCCAAGAGCTCCAAACAACAAACCATCACATGTAGAACCTGTAATGGTCCACATTTCACATCCAAGTGTCCATTCAAAGACACCCTTGGTGCTGCTGCTGCCGAATCTTCTGCTGCTGCAACTCCGGAACCAGCTGGTCTTGCTGGCTCTGCTCCAGGTGCTCCAGTTCCAGGCTCCACTGGTGGTAAATATGTCCCACCACGTTTCAGAAACAGAGTCCCAGGTGCCCCAGGTGCTCCATTGGATAAGAGAGATCGTGATGATGCATTCACTCTAAGAATCACCGAATTGAACGCTGATGTCGATGAGCAAACTTTGAGAGACTTGTTGAGAAACTTTGGTACCACTACAAGAGTCAACATTGTCAGAGACAAGGAAACACACAGATCAAAGGGTTTGGCGTTTGCTCAATTTATGTACGAAGACGAAGGTCAAAGAGCTATTGATAGATTGAACGGGTATGGTTTCCGTAACTTGATTTTGCATGTTGAATGGGCTAAACAAAGAAAATGATGTATATTACTCTAAATTTATATTGAAAAAAGTTTATGAGGTTGTAGTACAAGATTGTATATGTATATATCTTTATTATTTATAATAATCAAATTACTTTCTATTTAATTTCATATTCATATTCACAACTTCAACTACATCAACTGCATCACGATTTCTGTGTCTCTTATCAATTACGTTGAAGTTGCAATTTTCAAAAAAATCGCCACCATGAAATTATTACGACAACAGTAATAAAACACAATCAGTAAAAGCATAATAATAAATAGATTCACCATCATGAGCTTTGAAACAGATATCACAGGGATTCTCACCACATTGAGAACAGAATCTGATCCACAATTGTCCCCATTATTCCTAACCTTTGAAGACTTGTACACTAGAAAATTATGGCACCAGTTGACTATTGCACTAGATCAATTCTACAAGGCCCCATCCTCTGAAAACGTCAGATTGAGACTATACAACAACTTCATCTCTGATTTTAAGTACAAGATAAATCTACTAAAATTGGTTCAATACTTGTTGTTTTCAATTGCCAATTTGAAAGAGCCAGAAGAAGCTTTGGGATACTTGACAACGTTGAAGACAGATTTATCCAAACAAGAAAATGCCGATAAGGAGCAAGCTTTACTTTACATCGATACTGAAATTGCAAGATTGAACTTGAAATTGGGTAAAGTTTCCCAAGCCAGAGATGAATTGGACAATATTTCTAAAGAGTTGGATAACTTTGATTCTGTTGACTTGAAGTTGAACCAATCTTATTTCTCTACAAATGCCGAATACTACAAAGTCAAATCTGATTACAACAATTTCTATTACCAAAGTTTACTATATCTATCCACTATTTCATTGGATGAGTTAACTTTAATCCAACAACAAAAATTGGCATATGAGTTGAGTATTGCTGCATTGCTTGCTGATAAAATTTACAACTTTGGTGAATTGCTAACACATCCAATCTTGAAGACTTTGGAGGGCGGTGAATATCAATGGTTGATTGACTTGTTACATTCATTGAACTCTGGTAATATTCAACAATTCTCCAAGTTGTTGGCAAACTTGGAAAAGGTTCCAATTTTGAAGAGTTCTGAATCTTTCTTGAGACAAAAGATTTGTCTAATGACATTGGTTGAATTGGTGTTTTCCAAATCTATTCGTACAATCTCTTTCAAGGATGTTTCTGAAGCCACTTTCTTGGGGATAGATGAAGTTGAACACTTGGTGATGAGAGCGTTGAGTCTGGGTTTGTTGAAGGGTTCTATTGACCAAATTAACCAATTGATTACTATTTCATGGGTCCAACCAAGAGTTGTTAACCATGAACAAATTTCCAGAATGAAGGCCAAGTTGGTTGCATGGGATTCTAATGTTGTCAAGTTGGGTAAATACATGGAAGCTAATGG
>JAJLVX010000584.1:0-10450 GCA_030564525.1 Liangdongia berthetii | reverse complement strand
ATTTGGAATTTAGTATCGAAAACATTGGGATCTTGAGAAATAAGGTTGTCTTTGAAAAGGATGCTGAATTGACCAAAAGATATCAATAAAATTAATTAACGTCAATATCATATTACCTTAAGACTTATGTACTACACTGATTAGTATCTATAAACCTGTGTTCATTTCTTGTAAAATTATCCATATCTATAATCCATTACTGAGACCAATTCTGGAACAGAGTTTAATACTTGGATTGAAGGGCTCAAATTTGCATCACACAACCTTTTCTTCACCAGTAACACTGTAACACAGTACACTCTTGGAAGTTGGGATAGCAACATCTAATTTCACTTGAACTTCATCTCTAGGTTCTGGTAATGATCTCCAACAGATTCTGTATCCTCATCATGGAAGCTGGTAATGTCTACACCGAGTAGCAACGAACAAACCCACCGTTTCCTTTGGAGTAGTGTCTCAATAGCTTAACATCTCTGGTCTAAATTACACTATCTAAAGAACCCACCATCCAGCTTAAACAACCAACCTTTTATTTCTATTTCACGTACATACAAAGGCTAAAGCCAATTCCAATTTCCGGCTCATCATCTCTTCAAAAAGTCGGAATTGATAAAATTGCCAAAATAAACAAACACACAAACAACAAACAACTACCAACTACCAAAGAAAACATTTGTATCATTTGGTGGTTTCTCGAATCTCCAGAAGTTATAAAACGGATTGTTCATTCAAATTTTGGTATTTAGAATCAATTATCAGATTGATAATTTTGTTTTCAAGTTCCCGCAACTGTCTACAATTACAACAACAAGGAAATTAGCATTATGACGGATAGAAGAGAATCAGCCAAAGAATATATTGAGAGACTTGGGTCAATTCAAAATCCAAAATCCTTGTTTACTGATGAATCTTTCGAAAAGGTCTACGGCTATAATACTACATTTAAGTCGCTAGAAGAATATAAAGATTTTTTTTTTCAAATCAAATATTTCTTTAATAACAACACACTTACCACTTCAACTTTAAACATTGCTGCTATAAACATGTTCTTTTTGTGGAATCCAATCTATGATCAAACAGATTATGGAACTACAAATGCAAGTCATGCCACGAATACGTTCCTTGGTTGTATCAAACAAAACAAGTTTGAAATGAAAGCAAATTTTCCAGCAGCGCAAGTTGATGCTAAACAGTTGGATAAATTAAAGACTGGATACAGAAAGAACTTTTGTCATTTTTATGAAGAGTTGATCAAAATTGCACAAACTCCAACCATACCACAACAGTTAGGAAGACTATTCGAGCAGTTTAGAGATAGCTTTATTTCCACCAATCTTTATTCATTAGAAGATGAAACTTTGAGCTCTGAAAGTGATTTAACAGACACATTGTTCACCAATTGTTTCAAACCGATTTGTACCTTGATTAACATCATAAGAATTTATCGAAATTCACCAATATCTCATGTTGCCACTAAAAAAGCTTTTGTGCAATCACATCTTAAAGGCCAAAAACCAAATACATGGAGAATATTGAACCAATCTTTCCCAAAGTTGGAACCAGATATGGATGTTGTTGTTGGTGACAGTGAAGACAGATTATACTCTTTGATTCCTATAGAAGTTAAGAAATCCAACATCATTAAAAAAGCAGAATCGGATCATGTTAACCAGATTGGGTCATATATGCTTTTTAGAGAAACCAATTCAGGGTTGCTCGTCAATAACACACACTGCTCCTTATTAAAATTTAAAAGCAACCCTGAAGGAGAATATGGCGAATCTCCAGCGCCTGGAAACACAAATAAACCAAGAATCCATATTTTGAGTTTAGATAGAGTTGATTTTCCATTTGAGAGAATTAAGATGCAAGATGCTAGTTTTGAGGCCATAACCGATCACAAATTATATGATGAAGAGCAAATTAATGGGTTAGAATTTGTTGCTGGGTTTTTATATTCTGAAATTGTCAAGGGATCACTAGGAAGAAGAAACACCCAATCATTTTTAAAAAACCTCAAGGCCAGCAACATCATAGGCCACTACAATAGTTATGTGACAGGGTTGAAAAGCATGTATAATGAAGATATAAAAACCAACGGATCTTACTCCGGACAGACATTACTACAAATCAAGAAGAACCCAAGTACAAGTCATCAGAAATTTCAACTAAATAAAGACATCAAAGCTGTTCAGTTGGGCTTCAACTTTTTGTCACAAGTTGTTTCGCTACATTTTGAAAATGGGGCTGCTTTAAAGAAATTTTCAAACCAACTACATCAGCTAACAAGCCCACCTCCAGGACGTTGGGATCAAGTGTTTACAAGGAAGACAGCTATTAATGTGATATTGAAAGTTTATGATCCAATAAACTTTGGTATAAAGTACTCCACTTTACAACCACCAACTTATGATGCTGGTAATATTTACAATATTGCTGTCAAAAGCCATATGTTCAAAAGTTTCATTAATGAATATTTAGCATACGCATGGATATACAGAAAGAATGCAGAGAAAGCTGAAAAAATAAATTGCTTGGTTATTTATGGACAACGCCCAGACATTCATATGAGCATTGATGGATTATATGACTTAGTAGGTCATGCTTTGTTAATGCAGAAACATCAAAATATCCACCCTACAACGGAAAAGCATTTTGCAGATGGTAGAATCCAGCTGCAGCGTTTGCACAATATTGGAATAGTTCACCGTGACATTGCTAAACGCAACATGATAATATTACCAGGTGATAAATTCGCTTTTACTGATTTCGGTGAGAGTGCTAGGGCTATAAGAGCTCGATTAAAAAAAAACCAAGTTGGTTTAGAATGTGCTGGAATGGCTGATGATCTAGCTAAAGATCTGAAGAAATTGTTGAATTCCGATGAATTGAACCAAATTGAATTTTTGAATGAAGAAGCGTTCGAGAAAGCAGTCAAAGAAGATTGGGAGGCATTTGACAATGCTGTTGAAGAAATTAGTAAGGAACAAAAAACTCTTCAAGAAGGAAGAAAAAGAGCAATTGAGGATGTTGAATAATGAATAGCTAATTAATATAACGGGTTGCAGATCATATTTAATGATCATTAATCATAATTTATTTATAATTGTCTAATTATAATTGTATTCGTGTAGTAGACGTGTTTAATGACTCATGTAAATTGTTATAATATTACAATAACGTTATATAGACAGTTGAATATATTATATCTATAGTCTTTATATACTCTTATAGTTAAGTGTTTATTAAGATTGATCCTCTGTTCTATCTAGAGGAGGCATTACAAATGGATAACTGTAGTAACAACGACTTGCAATGACCTCTTAACACTCGTCAGTGTTTGGGAGGAGTCTGAGCTATATTTATATACATGTGGAAACTATACAACAACTAGAGCCGACAAGATTGACACGGCGTTGCCTGTAGCTAAATGCACAAGAGCCATCTAGGGTTTGTAACTCTTCATCATTACCTTTCTTTTGAAGTGTACTTCACTTCACTGTTGTACATGTTATCATTTGTAGTTTCAATCTCAACTTCAGGACTTTCTGTTTCCAACTTGTTAATAAATAATAGTTCACTCATATTCAACGTTTCTAGTTAAATTCATAATGAGACATGGTCTTGATTTGACTTTGTTCTTAATACTTGATCTCTCTAGTAGCTAGCTAGTTTAATCAAACATCTTTCTAGTCTCATCACTATATGCCATTCTCTAATTTCTTTAAAAAAAAATCAAAAAAAATCAAAATTATTGGTAAAAAATTGTGCAAGGCTGTGCTAGGTCAGTGACTTCACTTCTTCATGCTCTTGACAATAAAACCATCTGTTATCCAAGACTATATTCTGATCACTCATAGATCATGTTCTTGACAACTCAAAAAAAAAAAATAGATTTGTTATCCAAGACTGTATTCTTGTCAACCAAAAAAACTCTGTTCAAGACTGTATTCTGATCACTCATTGATCATGTTCTTGACAGATAAAAAACTCTGTATTGTTCAAGACTATATTCTGACCATTGAAGATCATGTTCTTGACAATTCAAACAGTATTCAAGACTATATTCTGATCCCACTTGATCATGTTCTTGACTGTCTCTTTGATGTAAAAAACCTTTGAAGGTGTCAAAATCATCAATTCTCACTTGGGTAGTTCAAGACTATGTTTTAACCACTTAAGGTCATGTTCTTGACTAATTCTTTGGTATCAACTCCCAATTCCTGTGAGATTCCCAAGTATTTAACAACACGTCTAAAATACCATTCCTTTAATGTGTATTTTTTGTTCTCATGTCATTCTATCTTGTTCTCTTTAACAACACGTCTAAGGTACCATTCTTTAATGTGTACTTTTTGTTCTCATGTCATTCTATCTTCTCTTTAACAACACGTCTAAAGTACCATTCTTCAATGTGTACTTTTTGTTCTCATGTCGTTCTTTCTTTTCTTCAACAACACGTCTAAAGTACCATCCTTCAATGTGTACTTTTTGTTCTCATGTCGTTCTTTCTTGTTCACTTGCCAAGTATTTAACAACATGTCTAAAGTATCATTCTCAATTTGTACTTTTTGTTCTTCATGTCATTCTGTCGACTTGGTCTTCTCCTCATTGTTTACCTCCATGGTAAAATCCCATTCTTTATGAATATTTCTTGTGATCCACGTAGTTTTCACTGATCTTATATCTTCAACTCAGTTCCAATCTTGAATGTCTTCCCACTGTATCAAGTTGTGGTTCTCTTCCACTTTATCAGTTCTTCTTTGCATTAACTTAATCTTTTGCAGAACTCTTGGACTGTAATCTTGACTGTAAAGGTCTGGAACAAGTTTACTAAATTGTGCCAATGCTGTTGACTTCGTCAACACATCACTCACATTATCTTTTCCTGGCACATGACCTAAAAAATGATCACCATTCTTATGGAACTTATCTCGTAACAACAACACACGAGTAACAAAACTTTGGTTTCTATCTTTAAACCCTGTCTTGACAATAGAACCTGATTGCTCTAATATTGTCACTATAAACCAGCACAGCAACCTTGACTCTCATGGTTTATTCAATAAGTAACTTAGCAGCATTTGCAGCTTCAACAGCTTCTTTCATAGCATGTAGTTTAGATTCATTCACATTCAAACAATACTTAACTGCTCTCCAAACCTTGTCTTAATAATTTCAAAAGGATAAATTAAAGTTCATTGAATATCAACAAAGGATCCCACTTATGATCTTTATCCAAATGATGCTATTCTCCATATCACACTGGGACATAATTGGAGTTTCCAGTCATTCTATGACCTTTCATCTTCACTGTTATCAACAGTTTGAAACAAATCTGTATACTTCAACCAACTCTTGCAGTATAAACAAGTATACCATTTCTCTGGTGTCATCTCTTGACATCACCTTTGCTTGTATTAATACTCGAACTTCTTAATACATTCAGATCTAAGCGCTTTAGTGGACACTCTTTTAACACACTCTTCTTTTGCACTTATCAACGGTTATCTTAGCTCCTTGTAACCATTTCTTCAAGCACTTCAGTGTTCTCCACTTTTTTATCTTCATAGCATTTGTTTCAACTTCAAAACTAATGTAGCCATGATAATTATTGTCTGATCTTATCTTCAACAATGTTTCTTCAACATTCATACTCATGCTATCATAAGCACTTTCTCTCAATCAAACTCTTCAAGTTCAACTTCAAATTCAGACTCAATTTCAATTTCAATTTCAAGTTCAGTACTTGAATCATTGTCTAGAATTCTAACTTTATCAAGTCATTCCTTTTTTCAGTATTCTCTCATACTTCATCTGCTTTCAAAGGTATAGCTTTTGAGCATCCTTTTAGACATACTAAAATGTCATTGGTACCAAACTTCATCACACCTTAACAACTTCATAGTCATAGTCTTAGTTCACAAGCAGTACCATCTTCTTTGGTCAGTACACAAGTACTTCTTCTTGACCACTTAACAGATAAATAATATCTCTTCATCCAAGTATTCTCAATACTCAGGTAACATAACGTTCTTCCAAGTACTTCTTGTACTCAAGCAACTAACGTTCTTCCGAGTCCTTCTTGTACTCAGGCAACTAACGTTCTTCCGAGTCCTTCTTGTACTCAGGCAACTAACGTTCTTCCAAGTACATCTTGTACTCAGGTAACTCATCTTAATATAAGATATTTCATCAAACTCATATCATACTCATAACTTAAACCTAGAATAACTTCAAGTAAACTTCACATAAATAAACTTCAAGTACAGACAAATACATACTCCCTTTTCTTTGAATGAATCTCATCATCAGTATGATCTCCATCATTTGGAGTTAAGTCTCTCGACATCCACATCTCTAGTGTTCTTGTGTCGGCCTCATTTGATCCTTTGTGAACTCTCTATGTTTGCATCAACATAATTTCAAACATTCAATCAAATAGCCTCTCTTAGCATCTTTGATCTTGTTCTTCAATGTTTATGATTCAGTCTTCTTGATTGCTATTAACGATAAGTAATTTCTTCATTCTTATTCTCAATCAATGTTGTGGACACAAGACTTAATTGCATGGACACTTATTAGCTGTAATCTGATTAATCTGACAAATCAAACCATGTGTTTCACCAACACGATAACAATTCTTGATCTTATTAAATTCCACTCTTAACAATCAAACTCAAAGATTATTTGGAACAAAACTGATTCTTTAACAGCTCTTTCAGAGTCATTGAAGTTCCTTCTCAATTAGGACAATATATCTAAACCAGATCATACTTTCACAACAATAGTCATTGTTTCTTCCAGAACAAGTTAAAATCAACAAAACCCTTAGCATGCATGAACCTATCTTCACTACCATTGTAGTTGTGTTCAAACATTACTGGCTTTTCTTCTTAACTCTTCAATAGAACAATCAACACATAAATCACCAGAAATGATGATTTCCTTATGTTGTTCACTTGTAATTCATAACAGATCAATACATTGGAAACTGTTCTCAAACATTCTAATATGTGCATGATTCAAATTTGAAATCTGGATATCTCTTATCTTTTAGACTTAAGCTTATCTCATAGTTTCTCTGATTTCTTTATCAAATTCATCTGTACCTCAAACAGTATGACATAGATGATAATCCCTTTCTATCCAGTTCTCATCTTAAGTTCTAATGACAACCTTGATCTTGAAAGTAAATAACTTAATAACAATAGTCAACAGGCTTATCCAAAACACTTCCACTTTCACTATTGCTTGTTTCTGAGTTGCTGACACAATATCAATGTCAAGCTCTCTTCTGAGTTTTGATCACTTGTGATTTCAAGACTTCTCTCTTGCAAACTCATAAATACAACTCTTTCCAAGACTGATATTATGATTGACATTCTTGTTAGTTTCATCAGAATCATTCAATCACACAATCCAAATAGACTCAACCCAATCACTCAACTCTTCTGAATGATTCCCAATACAAAATCCTTATTCTGACTCTTTCTTTCAATTGTATACTTCAGTTATTCAGTTCTTACTCTAGAACTTTATCAACTCATAAAAGTTTTTACTCTAACCTTCTAACAGAGTGATAGCTTCAATCTTAGCAATAACTAGTAATTGTAACAATTGTTTAGAATCCAAATTTTCTTATCTTCTGTGATGTGACTTAAAATTTCAATCAACAATGATATTGAATACAAATGATAGTAAATGTCTTTGCTTAACACATGCACTTGCTCTGTGTCAATCTGCAATTCAGCTTCTATAACTCTTCAGATATTTTCACATATTTAACTGTAACACACACACATAAATATCTTCAGTCACATTCATCATAGATAATGTACCTTTCATATCAATGGACACAATCACTTGAACTTTGTTTCTAGCAGTGACTTTCTAATGATCTCTATACTCTTATCATAAATCTCAGAAGTTCTAAACTTCCTTGTTTAAGTCATAGCAATGTTCAACTGCCTTCTTCTCTTTGTGTGCATTCACACCTGTAGAATTCAGAACAGTGTTCAACAGCTCTCTCAGTTCTGACAAAGCACATTCAGATTCTTTTCTGACAGTTTACTCTATTTGATCTCACTGTGGCTTCTTTCCACAACAATATTATACCATTGGGATAGCTCAATTCTCAATGAACGATCATTCTTCTAATTCTGTTGAATTTTTGTAGAGTAACTGTAACCAAGTGTAGACAACACTTTTCAAATATCAGAGGATTCAAGTATCTAACTTATCCATAATAATGTGATAACTTTCATGCAACAGACAGTAACTTTAGAAATCTCAAAATTTCTTCTATCAAATCAGCATTCGACTTTCATCTTGAACAAATGTTTCAACCCCATAACTCCAGTCTTACCAACAAGACTGTAAAACTCATTTGTCGATCTCTCTTTCATTGATCTAGACTTTGACTTCAATAAACCTTTCTGCTTGGTTGCTGACTGTTCAGTCTATAGCATTAGCATGGATAAAACTTATTCAACACAGACGAAGCATCTTGAACTGTACAACTGATCCCTTTCTTCCTTCTTTGAAGATTGATCATCTTGATTCCATATCTTGCTCAGTTCACTCAATCGTTCTTAAGTCTTCTGTCTCCTTGGACTTTTTGAATCTTGATGGATCTTTGGCAATTTGGTATATCAAATCCATATTATAACAGTAGATTCAGCGTGACCATTCTCGTTCTTTTATACTCATGACGTAAACCAATAACATTACTCAATTTTTAACTTCCCGAAGTCTTCTCTTGGAACAAAATCTTGAACCACTATATGGAATGACATTTGGTATACCAACAGCAAGCACAATCTCTTGACTTATGTCCTTTGAATTATTTACACTATAATGGTATCTTGATGATTATAACGGACACATTACAACAAAGATCATTACCACAATTAAATGCAGTTTTCTAAGTCGACTTAAACATGTATTCATACATTTTGTTTAATCTTCTATTGATCTTGTTGCTTTGATCTCTTCATCTTGACACTCTTGTAAATGATCCAATTGTTCTTACATAGTCTTGTAGCTTGCTGTGGTTTCTTGGTAGTTATTGTTTCGCTTGACTCCCACACTTTGCAACTTTCTCTTTAATCAGATATCTTTCTAACAACATGATCATTCTCTTTAATCATATCTCAAAACATTGCATTCTCTTGTGGTTGTACCAACTTCTGTGTTGTAGTATCTATAGCACACAATCTAGCACCAACAATCACATGTGACACTCTCAAGAATTCCAATTGGTTTTCATTCTCTTTAAACCTTTTCCAACTTTAACTTCACCTTATAGAATTTCCTTTGACTGACTTTTTCAGTTGTTACCAACCCTAACTAGTAACAATATCATACCCGTCATAAGTTGCAGCAAATATTTGGTGATGGAAGCTTCTGCGGATATAATATCCACATTCTCATTGGTCAGATTTCATCTTGTTGTTTTTCAAACTCTTGTGGCGTTTGCTCAACTCTAGTGTTACCCAGAGCTGCGCTACCATTAAGTGACGTCGTTTAAGATTGATCCTCTGTTCTATCTAGAGATTACAAATGGATAACGTAGTAACAACGACTTGCGATGACCTCTTAACACTCGTCAGTGTTTGGGAGGAGTCCTGAGCTATGTTTATATGGACTAGGAATCTAGAATTAGTCAGAGATTACTTAAGCAGATAGGATAGGGTAAGGTTAGATTGTCGTTGAGAAAAGTTTTAAGTAGAAGATGTTTGTATAATGTTAATAAAAGGACGACGAAGTTTACACATTAAGAGAAAGAAGACTTGTAAAGACGGGAACCCTAGAGTTTCCTCCGTGAGAAATAGCAGCAAACAGATGATCAACTGAGCCAATTTGAAGGAAACGAAGGATGACTTTAATTGGCTACTACTACTAATACTACACTTGGGCGGCTAAGAGACGAACTGACTATGTATTCATATTCTATAGAGCGGTTGGCTTGACGTTCTTGGTGTAGTCACCGTAGACGTCGAATTTTCTTTGGTGGGTCACTGGGATGCTGCTTCTCACCGTCTTGATGGCCTCTGGGTCCAGCTCAGCAATGACAACCTCTTCATCCTCGCCAGCCTCAGCAACGATGTTCCCACTTGGATCAACAACCAGGGAGTGTGTGGTAGTTCAGCGACAAGTTTCTGGATGGAGACACCAAGATGGTGTAGACTTCGTTATCGATGGCTCTGGATCGAGCAAGCAAGTGCCTACCCTAAGATGCGTTGGAACTTGGTATGAATTACAGAAAGCATGCCATCGAGATCAAAATGGCTATTCCTAAATGGCCCTGCATTTTCTATAAGCCAACAACTGCCCTACAAGGTCCTCAAGATCCCATCGTTGTCCCACCTGCTGCTCAGATCGAACCAGGTAAGGTTGATTATGAAGTTGAACTAGCCATTGTCATTGGTAAAGCTGGTAAAGATAT